>JAUMHA010426582.1:0-10103 GCA_032359765.1 Saxidomus gigantea | reverse complement strand
TGTTACAAACTAATCCTCATTTTTTCATGTAATCATGAAATGAGAGAATAAAGGTATTTGACTTGACTTGACTTGACTCTATAATAGCCATGTCTCTTCCTAATTAATCTTAACACTAATTAGTCACGCATAAATGAGTTTTTAATTTCCATGTTCAACGATAAATTGCCGTATAAACCACCCCACTAGCAGGTTTGGATAATCGCGCGTTAATCGAAATCATAACCTTGAAAAATATGTTCCGGCAACTCCATTATAATAAACGGCGCTTATCAAATCAGTTGCTGAAAGATAAGTCGGGTGTTCATTAAATCAGTGTTGAGCAACTGGCTTTATTATAATCGAGGGTTAAGCGCCGATTATATTTGTTCAACACTTGAACCGACCATATCAAGATTACACTTTGTGTGATAATTAAATACTGACTCATTGACTTTACGGTTATGTACATGCTATTTATTAGTTCTGTTCTATTATGCAGAATACTTTTTTAAAAGAGTTTTTTTTTAATTTGAAGTGTTATTGATCAGAAACGGTAACGCTCCAAATGTAAAGATGGATTAATTAATGAACCGAGTCATGTGACAATACTACATTTATATTGTATTGTAAACTTGTCAGCTTTTGCTTTTGCTAAACTTGTTTTTCATTTGAAGGTTCGCATGTTGATATCTCGTGGACAACTTGAAATTGTTCTTGGTGGTTGGGTTATGCCTGACGAGGCGATAACACACTATGCGCCGGTTGTTGATCAGTTAATTGAAGGTCACCAATGGTTACTTGAGAATTTAGGAGTCTCCCCTAAGAATGCATGGATCAACGATCCGTTTGGTTATTCCAGCACAATGCCGTACTTGTGGAAAAACAGTGGTATACAAAATATGGTAATTCTTCGTATTCACCAAGCTATTAAGCATACCCTAATGCGGAAAAGGAGCCTCGATTTCATGTGGAGGCCATATTGGAATTCTGGAAGAGAAAATGACATACTGTGTAATCTTATGCCTTACACCGAATATTGGAACAGCGGTGTTTGTGGTCCAGATCAAAACGTTTGTAAACAGTTTAATTTTCTTCATTTAAATAGTCATAATCGTGATCAGGCTAAACGTGTGACACCGGAAAATATTGAAGTCTTAGCCACTAATCTGTTCAATGCCTACAAGTTAACAGCATCTTTCTTCAAGTATGATAGTCTAGTGATGTTTATCGGAGAAGATAATTCTTTCAGCGATAGGGAGAGTTGGATTGATACGTATGAAAACTACCGTAAACTTATGGAATATATTAATTCCAAATCCGAATGGAAAATGAAACTTAAGTTCGGTACGATTCAAGAGTATTTTAGAAATGTTCGTAAAGTCGAAAAGAAAAAACGTCCCGAGTCGATGTTTCCAATTCTAAGTGGAGATTTCTTTCCATACTCCGAGAAAGAAAATGATTACTGGACAGGTTATTTCACAACTCGGCCTTGGATAAAACGCTTAACACGGGAAGTAGAGCCGCTTATTCGCGCTGCAGACAAATTCAGCGTTTTTCTGTATGATATGTGTATAGTGTCAAAGAAATGTAGCAATATTAAAGATACTTACAAAATTATCCTCAGTGAGCTTCGAACTGCAAGAAGAGAGGTGGGGATCTTCCAGCACCATGACGGTATAACCGGAACGTCTTTGCCACACGTCGTGAGAGACTATGAAAATAGACTGATGAATGCTTTCAAGAGTTCTCAGAAAGCCCTCACTTTGTCACTCATTTTAATTCTTTCAGACGGTAATGTTAAGGAACCTGTCTCGTTAGTAAACAATAATGATAAAGACGGGGCCCAAAGCATTTTATCACCGAAAGTTTACCTCTTACAGAATAATAGGCTTAAACTCTATGTTGCTAACCCTTTAGAAAAAGCAAGACAAGCAGTCGTGAGTTTCTACACCGAAAAAACGGAATTTGCTGTGTCGAATGTCGTTTCCCACCAGATTGCCGAGTCGTCTCCCTCTAAGTACAGGAAGTATAACCTGGTAAATCTTCTTGTGGATTTATCGCCCTTTGAAGTAAAAATGGTTGAGCTTGTGAAAAAAGGCGATGGCACAAATGTGTCTCCATACTTTGAGGATACTGTAAAATCAAGTGGCGACACACAGGAAGTTGTTACTATTGAGAATAAATACATGAAAGTGGAGTTTTACGGCAGTGACGGCTCTTTGAAAAGTATAACAGACAATTTGGGGAGGAGAACAGAGATAACTTGTAGCTATTTAAAATACAAACCTGTTAAAAGTGGCGCTTATCTATTCGGCCCAAGCGGGCCAGCCGAACGGATAACTGAATTGCCTACACCAGAAGTGTCGGTTTCAGTTGGCCCGGTATATTCTCAGGTCAGGGTTGCTTATAAATCAGGTTTTATACAAAAATGGGTTTTATATCGTTCTGAAGATGTGATTGGTCAAGCCCTCCATCTTACACAAGAGATTACTTTAGGATTAGAACCGAAATTGATTGAGTCGGAGGTTATTCTACGATTTAAAACGGATATTAATAACAGAGACATATTTTTCACAGACCAAAATGGCTTCCAACTTGTTGGAAGGAAGAACGATAAAAGTAGACCTATTGAAACCAATTATTATCCAATGACCACTATGGTTGTAATGGAAGATCGAACTAAACGCCTGACTTTACATTCCGCCCAGAGTCATGGGACAGCCTCTCTAGACGACGGCTGGTTGGAAGTAATGTTAGATAGAAACATGGGACACGATGATAAAAAGGGGCTTGGTCAGGGAGTAAGAGAACGTGTCCCTTCACTGTCTGAATTCATTTTGCAAGTTGAATACAAAAAAGAACTAACTGACATACACGAAGTAAGATATACGCATGCGTCAATTACAAGCCTCATTCTAAATGAGCAGCTACAAAATAAACCACAGTTATTTTCAGTGCAACAACAACAAAACGACAAATTTGTGCATGGTTTTGAACCATTTAGAAACAAGATGCCACTACCTTGCGATGTATCATTTGTCGGTCTCCGTGCTCTAGTCACAAATGACTTAAATTACAACGGAACTAGTCTGGTACTTCACCGGAAACCAGTCCACTGCTCGTTTCCAACAAACGTGAGTCTATGCAGTCAAATTAGCAACACTTTTACATTCGAAAATATAGGATTAGGGCTCAAGTCGAGCATATTTCCTTACAATGTGACAGAAACATCTCTAACACATTTACACGAAATTAGAGAGACAAAACTCTCAGACGACTTGAGACCAAAACAAAATGAACTCCGGACATTCCTTCTAAATCCGACGGAATAGTGACAATTTCACAGTACTACATGTAATACGAAGTCTGACGGGGCAGTTTTAGTGCCTTGGATATAATTATATTTACTTTGATAGATAGTTTATTTGTTTGACGCATATTTCTCAAATGCATAATCACAAATAGATCTACCTCTTTATATAGTTTGTATATAATTGAAGTTAAAACCTTTGATTAAAAAGGAGTGCTGTTGTATAACATTTCTTTGTTTTTTTATGAAAGATTTATTAAATCTAGACAGAAGAAGAGCATGCGTTTTATCGTCGGGATCGGATAATAAAAATGACCTTCCACTTATGCTATTCAATCTCAAGTCTCGATACTAAATTATCATCACACTTTGTCACACATCCTCATGCATCAGTGGCTTGCCAACCTTTCAGACAAACACGAAATTCTGTAATGAAATGCTCTGGACGTACGAGAATGTTTGTCACAATGCATAGTCATAACATCTCGATCAAGTTTGAAAACCAGACTGCCACAGGCACTATATTGACAAATCGCACGATGATAATAACAACAACTTTTTTTGTGAAGGTTACATGCAAGACATACAAATGATAACAAGATAATTTGAAACATATCGCTGTTCCATATATGGCCTTCAAAAAAAGAATTTAAAAATCTCTTTCTCTCTCTATCATCGTACTTGGTCAGACAGAATGTTAATGAGCAAATTACCATGCCCAAGTTTTATAACCAGGAAGTTCACCTTAGGCACTCTGGAGAAGTGAACCTTAAATTTCCAACATCTCACAACATTGGCAATTCCAGTTCTCTTACGCGAATTGACTCCATGTCTGGTTACAAGTTTTATTGGTCCAATATTTCGACCAAGTTAAATACCAACCGGACTTTGCACAATACATTCAGTTTTCGCCATTTAATCTTCAAATTCAGGTTCACCATATTCTAACTGTGCGCTCTCGAAACGAAAGAGTGAATTTGTATAATTTAAAAGTTCGTTTAAATATTGGATGAAAATTAGTTAGACACACTTCGTAAGCAACTAATAGCATGTTACAATATTCTATTGATCCAAAATGTGAGCATGATACGTAGCTGAGCACGAGCACATATGTTTAAAACAAAGAGCTTGGTTACATGATTCGTACACTGGTAAATTGTCCCTAATACTCTAGAGTTGGAAATGGTGAAACTGGCTAAACTGGAACTGTTGTCATAGGCGCAATATATACCCCCGCCTATTATATATATGTACCTCTTGTCTTATCCAAAACTGTAGGGAGTTGCTCCACAATATTGTGTTCACAAAATGTGGTATATAGCATAATCCTTAAAAAACAAAAGGGCCATAACTCTTGCAGCCCCGTTAGAAAACATCTGATTCAAAAATGCTGGAGGAATTGCGTCCGCAAGGTAGTGTTTATAATAATTATGTACTATATAGCATATTCTGGAAAAAAAACTAAGGGCCACATTATTATGACATTTACCGTGAAATTTTTCGCTCTATACTCGGCTGCAAATCGTGTGTAGTCTAGTAGGCCTAACTGTTCCAAGCTAACAAGCTTGTTTAGAAAAAACTGTGGGAGGAGTTGCGTCTGCAAGATTGTGTCTACATACAGGACAGATAGACACCCTAATTCCAGTATATTCACCCTTCCACTTCGTTGGGCGGATGGTATTGATATATAATTAGCACTCTTAGATTGTTTTATTCTACATTGCCATGACCAAACAATGTCACAAAGTGCGTGGGCAGACTGTCTGCAATAATCAGCAACATTGACCCAGTAATTTGAGCGACAAAACTTGCCACTGTCAAGGCCGAGAGGTTTATAACAGCATCAGAGCGACACATGCGTTAAAAAAGCTTAAACAGTAGTATTTATATTTTAACTTTCGGCATAGGGAACATGCCGGCTATAGCACTACACCATGCACCCCCCCCCCCCCCCCACACACACACACATCTTCTAGCATCAACTCAATATGCAACTACATGTATGTATAGACTCTGGTTTTATCTAATTTAGATCCAGTTTTGACTATTTACGTGCACATGCTGAATAATCTGTAGGTAATTCCGACCACCTTAGCGTCTCTTCTCGGCAGGATGGAGCACAATTTTGAGACATTCTACGAGACAAGTACGTGTTAATAGAATCAAAATATTCAAAAAATGGTGTACGTTTTTACATAACCGACGAGTTAAAAACTTACATTTTTGCAAAATAAGTGGCCTAAAAATGTTAGTATCCGTCTGACAAGACTGTTTTGTGCAAGTTTTGTGAGAATCTTTTGCAAGTTTTGTGAGAATCTTTTGCAACCTTCTCAAGGAAAAGCTTACAGAGTTCACTGTTACCTTTACCCACTGACTAAAAAAACAGTACGGATCATCTACTCAGCGAGACCAATCATCCTATGACGTTTGAAGACCGTGGGTAATGTAGATCACCAGATATCGAGTGGAAAATATTTTCAAAATTCAAGTAGCTATGACCTTTATCCACTGACCCCAAATCAATAGACATCATCTACATAGTAAGACAAATCATCCTATAAAGTTTGAAGAATGTGGGTCAAATAGATCTAAAGATATTAAGCAGAAATATTTTCCCACTGACCCAAATATCGATAGGGATCATCTCCATATTACAGGGAATTTGATGAAAGTTGAATATAAACTGTGTTGGAATTCTAACAATGGTCATTTTGACCTGGACCTTTAATGCACTGACCCTAAAAACAATAGGGATCATATACATGTTGCATGGAACCTTCTGGGCAAGTTTGATGAAAATTGAATGAAAAGTGTGACCTATAGAGTGTTACAAAGAAATTGCTTTTGGAAGTAACTGTGGCATTGATGCTTGACCCACTGACCTCGAGTATTACCAAGAAAACGATATCGTAGGTCACTGTGACCTTTACCTTTGACCCACTGACCCCAAAAACATTTGGAATCATCTACATGTTGCAGTGTACCTTCTGAGCAAGTCTGATGAAAGTTGAATAAAAACTGCAACCTGTAGCATTATCAAGGAAAATCTAATAGAGGTGACCTTGACCTCTGACCCACTATCCCCAAAATCAATAGGGATCATCTACATGTTGCATGGAACCATCCCAGCAAGTTTGATGAAAGTTGTATGAAAATTGTGACCTGTAGAGTGTTCCCAAGGAATTGCTATCAGAGGTAAGTGTGACCTTGACGTTTGACCAACTGACCTAAAAAAAAATAGGGAACATCTTTAATCTGCAGGGATCCTTATCACCAAGTTTTATCAAAGTCAAATGAAAAGTGCGACATGTAGAACGTTATCAAGGAAAAGTTGACAAACGGACGGCGGACAAACCAACATGGCATAAGCTCTGCAGGACTTGGTCTAGTTGAGCTCATAATAAATGTTTTTTATATGTTATTTTCTGTGAATCAAAGAATTCAAAATGTACCATCTGAGATATTAAAAAGGTAGAAAGAAAAAATTGGCATCATTTGGTGACAAGAGATTTCTTATTAGCACGGTGCCTATCAAAATATTCAAAAACAACGTTCAGAAATAACAACGTGATCGAAAGTACACAATCCCAATATATGAGTAACTGTTTACTCCATGTTTTTTTGGCATTCAACAATTGACTGTATTGTATCAGGAATCTTACATATAACATCCCTGTTTTTATTCAAAGATAAAACACATTTACTATTTAAATTCAAGGCTAGCTAGTCTCTTTCTTCAGAAAATACTTCAAACTATATCAAACGCAGAGCAGTACATCATGGTAAAATGCAGCTGAAGTGCTTGTTTACATATGCCACCTTGTTACATCATGTACTGAACGTCTTCTTTAGAGAAAAGTGATGTATTGGATAATAAAGTACAACTGGTATGTTTTTACAGGAACAGCAGCTTCTCATCTTAGAATTGATCTATTAATTTTGTATCTACTTAAAAGCTCCGATGGAGCAAACCTCCAAGCAAGACCATCTGTAATTAAGACATATAGATGTATGGATTTTATAATAAAAGACACTTGAATCAGTAATTTTTATTCAGGTATAAGATCATATCTTAAGATTCATCCATGAAACAACAAGTGTAATGTATTCAATTGACAAATACATATCAGAAACCAAGGTCTTGAAAGACCTTGCACAAACGAACAAGATGCAACCAAATACACTGTTCTTACCTATTCTACAGATTCAAATAACATTTCCTGGTAGCAAGTATAAATATTAGATATGGAAACAACTAAAAGTGGAAAGGGGACAAATGCACCAAGCAATATCCATTTAGTTGCTGCACAAGGTTTTATTTCAAGACTATGTTTTGATTAATAACTTACATCATCATTTTGTAGTCAAATCTCCCAGCAACATGTACTTTTCCATGATGACCGTACATCTCTAACTTGGCTATAATTGGTTATTATACAAGGTCAACAGCAGCATCAAAGAAAATAATTTTGTATATCTTAAAAAAGTGTTATAAAGTAATATTATGAAACAATGATGCTATAACATCACTCGACATTACATGCATTACTATAACAACACTGTAGCTAAATGAAAAATGCAACTTCTATTGCATACACAAGGTTTTTCTACAATTTTACCCTGTGACCTTCTTTTTGACCCTAGATGATCCATGTTCAAACTCGACTTAGATTTCATCAAGGCAATCATACTGACCAAGTTTCATGAAGGTCCAATGGAACATACAACCTCTATAGGATACACAAGATTTTTCTATGATTTGACCCTTTGACCTACTATTTGACTCTAGATGACCTATGTTTGATCTCGACCTAGATTTCATCAAGGCAATCATACTGACCAAGTTTCATGAAAATACAATGAAAAATGCAACCTCTATTGTATACACAAGGTTTTTCTATGATTTCACCCTTTGACCTAGTTTTTGACCCCAGATAACCCACGTTCGGCCTCGACCTAGATTTCATCAAGGTAGTCATTCTGACCAAGTTTCGAGAAAATTCAAGGAAAAATGCAGCCTCTATTGCATACACAAGGTTAAGTGTGGACAGCTAACAGACAACAGAGACGACGGACACCAGGCAATCACAATATGTCAAATTAGCACTTTGTGCTCAGGTGAGCTAAAACCAAAGACCTCTTAACACAAACTGACAAACAGATTGACAAATAAAGCTCATAAGCTGTCCATCTGACAAAATAATGCAAGAAGTTTTAGTACACACAACATTATTTTCCTATGGTTTGTACCGTAAGGTGAGATATAAAGATTTGATGGGGATTCACTTTTGTCCAGCAAGAATTAAATCTACAGCTTGAGCAAGATTATCTACAAAACCGTCTGGTTTAACTGTGGGGTGATTCTCATCATCTGGTCTGAAAGTACACAGAATTTTATACAATTCAGTGTGAGATACAAGTCAAAATAAAAACTTCCTCTATAAATTTTCTATTATTACCTTAAATTGTATCTAAGTTGACAATGATTTCTAAACATTCGACCACATACTGTGTAAACAGTTGCCTATACTTGCCTTATCATATCTATTTAACACCCTTTGATCCTACCATATCCCTAGTAGGTGACTTGCTTATTTATCAGTTCTGGCCTGCACACCCCTCATACCAGAGAAATTCGCATCCCTAATACTACAATGTTGGGCCCTAGCATACATCTAGTAGGTGACTCACCTGTATTTATGAGTTCTGACCTACACATTTCTCTTACGAGAATGTTGGACCTTACTATATCCTTTGCAGATAATCCATCAATATTGACCAGTTCTGACCTGCACACCCCTTATATACAAGAATATTAGACCCTACCATACCCCTAGCAGTTACTTACCTATATTTACCAGTTCTGACCTGCACACCTCTCATACCAAAGTTCTGGGCGCCACCAACATCTCCAACAATATCATCTCCAACCATGACACACTAAATGAAAAGAAATTCTTTGAAACCTGTTTTGCATTTTGTCGTTACTCAAAATATATACAAAATGTATATGGATATTTAAGTCCTCTCTAGTGAAAAAACATTACAGATCCTGACTGTATGGTGACTCCCATTGAATTCTGATAGCCTCCCCACTGACAACTGGAAAAGTAAAATTACACAACTCATCATGGAAGATGAAAAGTCAAAATCTAACATAATTTTTTAAGCGTGCAATTCGTAAAATTGGATGTCACATTTCAATAGTTTGAGAACTAAAATGAATTTTGCAAGTATATTGAATATTTCTTCTTATCAGACTGTTTACAGTGTCTGCCAACACTTAGGGACTTTTCCCTAGGTTAACATTCTAAGACCCCAGTATAACTACCTTATGTATGTTTAAACATACTTTGGTATGAGTCAGTTTTTAACAGCTGTCAGCTTTTAACCTGTTCTCAAAATGATTGTAGACAGACGTTAACTACAAATGTATACCAAAGTCAACCTGACACAACCAGAACTCACACAATACTTACAGTGTCGGCAGAAATGCCCATATCCTGTACAGCTGTACGGAAGAATGCTGGTTCTGGTTTCCCCACAACTTCAGCTTGAACATCACAGGCATACTGAAAATATCAACCGTAAACTGAACTGTGCAACAAAATACCAGAGGACCCCCACTCCCCCCCCCCCCTTCCCCCCCAACACACAAACATGCACACAAAAGTGCCAGTTTGACATTTCATTTCATTTGCCAGGATAATTACTGATCTCCATGACTTCAGGGACACATTATCACAATTACAGTCAAACTTTTATTAAGAGACTGCCCAAGGGATAGGCAAACACCGCTCCCTTAATAAAA
>JAUMHA010426571.1:0-10103 GCA_032359765.1 Saxidomus gigantea | reverse complement strand
TAGGCCATTTAAATTTTTCATTTTTGAAATTCGAAGTACTCCCGTGAGTATGGGAGTATGCCTGGCTACGCGCCTGGGTGGAGTACGAGACGGTGGAGATTTGGAGGTGGATTGGACTTTGAAAACAAAGTTAATCCTTATTTTTCTTATTAAATATGTTAATTGAAATAGTGACCGTTATTCACTGGCAGAGAAAGTATAATTACTCTGCACTTGTAAATAACATTAGTTTGGCGGTAACAACATATTATGTTGATAGATATGAACTATCTACGTACTAAAATTATAAAAACATTCAAGAAAGACTGAAAACGCAAGAGTATCTTATTGACCTTTTTAATTCGGTATTATCCAATTAAAAGGTGCCTTACATAGTAAATTTCTCAATTCAAAAAATGTATATTTACATGTCATTTCATTGGCGGTTGAAAAGTTACTTCCGACCAAAAGCGAGCTAAATACGGCTGCACCGAAAAATATGACTCTGAAAAACTGTTTCATTCCGACTGAATATCGAGGAAATCCGTACAAATCAATTGTGACTATCATAGTTAAAACTCTCTTATTTTCATTTATGCTTGTCAATAAGAGAAATAATTAATTGTAACTCATTCATTTCTTTCGTGTTTCCAAAGCATCTACTGTGGTTTAAGCTTCATTCATGTCCTAAATTCAATATGGTCATTTTCAAGGGTAATACAACTTTAATACACAATATTTATACTCTCTCGAGCCCTTGTGACCTTGACCTTTGACTTAGCGACCAGAAACATGAACCATGCACAACTACGCATGGTAATGATCACTTCTGTGAAGTATCATTAAATTCTGACCTGGGGTTTTGGAGACTTATCGTCCACAAGATTTCACTATCTCGAGCCTCTGTGACCTTGGCCTTTGACCTAGTGACCCGAAACATGGACCATGCACAACTAGACATTGTACTTATCACTTGTGTGAAGTATCATTAATTTCTGACCAGAGGTTTTGGAGATTTACCGTCCACAAGATCCCAGACAGACAGACATACGACCAGACATGTTTTACTATATCGAGCCCTTGTGACTTTGACCTTTGACATAGCGACCAGAAATACGGACTATGCACAACTAGGCATGGTACTGATCACTTCTGTGAAGAAACATTAAATTCTGGCCTGGGATTTTGGAGATTTAGCGTCCGCAAGATTTTACTATTTGGAGCCCCTGTGACCTTGGCCTTTGACCTAATGACCCGAAACATAGACCATGCACAACTAGGCATTGTATTTATCACTTCTGTGAAGTATAATTAAATACAGATTTAGCGTCCACAAGATTGCGGACAGAAAGACAGACGACCAGACAGACAGACAAGCTGAATCCAACCCCCCCCCCCCACACCTTTACACTTTGTGTTCGGGGAGTATAAAAATATATATGGTTAAGCGCTCGCAGGATAAAAGCTTATATGATTTACTATATGCATAAAAGAAACTCGCCACTATACTGGGTGATGCACTAAAGGACATAACCCAATTATGAGATGTCTAATAATGCGCTTATCGAAGCCATATTCGAGTCCTCATGAAGAAACAAGAGCTGTCTCTCGTGTCGTGAAAGACTATTCCCCGGGTGGTGTGTCACAGTCTCTGACTTTGACCTTTAAGGTGTGGACACGGTACTTGCGCACGACACTTTATCTCCATTGGCGAAATATGTGTGCCAATTTATTACAGTTACAGTTCGAACAGGACAAATGTGCATAGCTTCATTAAACTTTATCATCATGATAATTATTATCTTGTCATTATACCATTTCAAAAATTAAGAAGTTGGAGCTAAGTGTGTTTTATATACTAGTATAAGACAAAAACAACACAAAAGTGGCATCTATCATAATTGAGTAATTCATGTCAATTCTACTCAATTGACTGCAGGCAAATCTATTTAGCTTTCTCAATTGTCATCAAATGTGTGTGTGTTTGTTAGAAGAGAACATCATTTGTTAACTTTAAAGTTGTTTGCACATTTGTTTTTTCTTTGAATAATTTTTTATGTAAGATTCCCAGCAAAAATATGTAATTTGCCAGCAGCCAGAAATAACTTTCATATAATTACTGAAAAGTTTCATTTATGTTTTCCAAGACACTGCAACAATAGAGTCAGCACTAACTGTTACCCTCTCACAAAAATGTAGACATGAAATCATCATTAAATCTTTTTCTGCATTTAAAATTACCCTACCAAATACCTAAGAAACACTGCATTTTCGACAACTATTCATGTTCATGTGACATACGTCATAGTATACATAGTCTGACCAAGGAAAATGAATATATATCGAACCCCTGTGTGTATTTTCCCTTAAAGTCCTTTCTTACTGTTTGCAATTTCAATAAATCTCCTCTAGTATTTTGGAGTTATGCCATGGTCAACAAAATTCAAGAAAGGGAGAGATTTCACAAATAAGGCAATATATCGTTATGGTTCTTGTGCACTGCCTTTAATGTCTTCTCACTGTATGCACTTTTAACCTATTTCCTTAAGAACTTTATGCTTCGGACAAGAAATAGGAACTCCACTTCCGCTAATTGTGCTTTATCACTGTATGAAGTTTCAAGTAATCCCCTATACACAGATGTTCAGCACACGAAGACGACGTGTTGCGTGCAAAACCCACAACCTACCTTAAACGTCAAGGTCAGCACATGGAGATATAAAGTGTTGTGCGCAAGTACCGGGTCCACACCTTGAAGGTCAAGGTCACATACTGTGGGATACCACTTTGGGGGCATTCGTCACTTATGAGGGACAGCTCTTGTTAATTCAAAGTTCCACTATTGAGATATTGTTTCAGCCATTCAGGATATCGACATAAGATCTATTCATTATACTGTACGTCTTAGCTCTCGTCAGTTTCCTTACCCATAAAGAGGTACAGTTCTAGGCTTTTGCCTGAAGAAGTTTGGGCAGGCATACACTTTTTGTCAGAATTTGTTATATGTGAACCTTTTTTTCTACTTACCAACCCAAACTCTGGTAGAGATTGCGCATGGCGCTTAATATCATATTCGTTTATTATTCTCCGTTTCAGGTCACATAGCGTAACGAAAAAGACGAGGTGAAATTGTCTTCGTCACCGTTTGCCACGCTGGAGGCCGCCATCTTGGAAGAAAACAAACCGGCAGTATCGGTTTCTAACAAAAACAAACCATATTTTTGATATTTAACGTGAAATACTTTAACCCTGTCAGCCATGGACCATTTATTTCATATAGTCTTATTGATCACGATATGTGTGAGCGTTTCGTACGCCGGGGAAATGACGTTTGAGCTTCCTGATAATGAAAAACAGTGCTTTTTCGAGGAAATTGACAAGGGTGTCGAAAGTACACTTGAATTTCAGGTATAAACATGTCGTTGATAAAACTGTAGTATACAAGTAAGATCCTATATGTGCATTACCAAGCTATGTCAGTAATAATTGTGTTTGTAGTACCTACCCGATTAGTCAAAATAATTAAGTGACGTCCTGAGCAAATTTTGAGATATTTTTGTTTTGGGTCAGAATCTCGCTGTAGCGAGAGATATTGCCTATACAAAAAATAACTCAATATCTCGACTCGTGTACAATTAGTTGGACGATACCCTTCCATACTTACACATGAATTATTAATAATTATTTAATAATAACACAGACACATACATTCGTGTCTGCATCATCATTCCTCACCTTTTATCGCTGGTCTCTATGCATGTTTTATTTAATTATAAAATGTAAAAAATTCTAGGACTTTTTTTTGCAAAGTGGAGAAGGGGCACATGCCCTTGATTTGGGGAAAAAGTTTACTCGGTATTTTGGCTATGGGGAATAAGAATCTTGAGTTTAAAGTCAACTTTTGGGGAAAACGGCATGGTTTGAAAGAAATTGTCTTAGGGGAAGATGCCTGTAAATGGCCTGGTAACTATAGCAGGAAAAAGCCCTAAGTTCATGAAGAAAATGAAAGATGACTGTCGGCCATAGTTTACAATCATAGAATTGGATTTATAAAAAATTCTATGTTGTTAAAGAATCTAATTTCAACATAACTAATAATTTTATAAGTGAAACTTGGTAGTGATCTGCAATGATGATGAAAGTCAATGTTTCTTTTTGGGAGATTTTTTATCACTTCAGTCATCGCCCTTTCTATTGTCAGGTAATAACAGGAGGTCACTACGATGTGGATATGGAGTTGACAGGACCGACTGGAAAAAGTTTATACAAAGACGTGAAAAAACAGTACGACAGTTTTACATGGACTGCGGAAGAAAAAGGCATCCATAAGTTCTGTTTTAGTAATGAATTCTCCACTTTCACGCACAAAGTTGTCTACTTTGACTTAGAGGTTGGGGATGACGACCCATTAGCCAGAAAAGATACTGGGGACGCACAAGCAACGGCAATGACTATGGTAAAGTCTTCAGTTTATTTATTGGTTTTTGGAAGCCTGATACATGTAGATATCAACTGTACCGTAACTGTGAAATTTATGTCTATAGATATGTTTAAACAAGTAGCCAAAAGGGGGATGAATTTTGAATTTGACGAAAAAAAGGCATTAGCTGCAAGGAAATTGGTTGGTTAAGAAGGAAAAGAAATAGTTTGAAACTATGAATTCCGGGTATATACATGTGCTGTACCAGAGTAGGGATTTGAACCTAGAGTTTGTGTAATATGCATTCATATTGAGAAAACAAGCAAGGAAGTAACAGTTACATTTGTAATTTATAATAATCTATTTAATCTCTATTGCAAAACAAGATCTTACAACTTACATTAAATGCTCTCGAGACTCACTCCAGATGGAATCAACTTCTGTTAAAGAGAGAGAGGCAATGTGGGATTATCTGTGTCTTGCCACTACCACTATTTGGGCACTGGTGGGCATCGAACCAGGGACCCTCTGATCCTGAGTCGAACATGCTACCACTGCCACAAGGTGGCTGTTGTTCCAGACCTTAACTGAATTTCTTACATGTCTTCAGTGACAGTATACAAATGTACATTTTACCCCCTGGCTATCTAGTGATACAAAATTACAGTATACAGGTGAAAAAAGTGTGAAATATTTTTATGTTCTTTGCTCTTTAAGTACTTTCTCTGAAACATAAGTCCATTGAACAGAAATGTATATTTTATGTACATGTATGGTGTATTTTGCATGCCTTTTTCTGTGGTGGTCTTGTTTTACTGTGGTGATGGTGGTGTATTAATCAAAAGCTACGTGCGTGCAGTACAGTGTTTTAGTTTCTTTGAAGAAATGCTTAGCTGCTTAAAGAATAGAGCACTGGTTCCCTTTTTCAGTATCAGCCAGAGACAAATAATTAGTTAATTTTTAAAGGATTTAAATGCTGTTGTTTAAGTAAGCATGGTAAGATGTTGCCAAACAATATTAAGTTGTTTTAGCATCAGTACTCTGTAGGAGTTTTATGTTGAATGGGTCAGTGTGATGTCTCGAGTAAATGTAACATCGCAGCATTTAAATTTTAATAGGACAAAATAAGCTGTATATTTACATAAGTTTTAACAATTGAGTGGTATCAATTTTGTCTAAATTGCGAGTTATGAATTTGCAGTAAACGTTTTTTCGAATACACAACACAAAAGAAATGCTACCCGCCAGTTTTCGGAAAAATGTCACTGTAATGTTGTTCAAATATATAATTAAGCAATCAAGTGAAAGGTTTCCAGCAGCTATTCAATGCAATCTGTGCCAAAGTTGGAATTAGAGCATTGATAGCATTTGAAAGAGAAAAATTGAGTTAGGGTTTTAGGTTTGGTCGCGGAGAAAAATATAAGCTGAGAGACTACAGTCTTAGTGTTGTGTAATTTTCCTTCATAGTATGAAATGCCAACAGGTATGCAAGTATTTCCTCTTGTAAAAACGCAGATTGAAAGCAACACACTGTTGTGATATTATCAACACACTGTTGTCATATTAACAGCACACTGTTGTCATATTAGCAACACACTGTTGTTGTCAGGTTATAAGAAGAGAACATGGATTAAGCACATGTATTTTCTAGATAAAAGCAGATGTTGTACAATTTAGTTATTAACCTCAGTGCTTTTTTTTTTTAAAACAAGACACCACAGGGAGAGGCGAGCAGTGTTTTCTTTCTTTTCCCTATCCAAAATAGTATGTTTTTTCCCCAACTCTTGCCTAAATTTCCCCCCTGCCAGGTAAAAAAAAAGTGGATAGACAAATGTCAGAATGAGTATTAAGATATATTAAGATGACATTAAACAATTTTGCAAACAGAAATATGTGTTTAGGAAGTAAAATCACGAAGCTATCTATAACTGGAAGCATGCCCTAGATTGTTTTTATGCTGAAGATTTATCATTTTCCCTTACTATCTTTTAAATAAAATCCCCCTTTTGCCTTGAAAATAAAACATTCACCCCACCCCCTCCAAGTGCCCAGGCCCCATTCCCCCAAAAGTCAGTGACAGCCCTGTTAATAGTGTTAGTGGTTTGTTGCCTTTTCTATTTATAGATTGTTTATTTTCTGGAAAGAGTTTTTCCTTAGTAATTAGAGAAATCCATATTAATGTAATTAGAGTGTCAATAATCCATGTTCTCTATTGTAGCTTGAAACAAGTGCCGTTAACACGCACGATAGTCTGGAGAAGGTTCTTGATCTTCAAACGCACCATAAGTTACGAGAGTCACAAGGCCGGGCCCATGCTGAGAATCTTAATGAGCGCGTTTTATTTTGGTCATGCGGACAGACTGTAGTTATTCTAATAATTGGAATTGGACAGGTGCTTGTTTTAAGGAGTTTTTTCACGGATAAACGAAGAGGTCCATGAACAACTAGGATATTTTAGGTTTATATACATTTATGCAAATTGGTTTAGGAATTTTAAAGAAATGAAATTAAATAGGAAAAGTTTAGTACATTATACCGGGAAAAAGTTTGAGGGAAGACACAATTTAACATGGTTAACTTTTTAAAGACCAAATTTGATTTTCAACATGTGTACCAGTATGATACAGAATCAAATGTATGTGTGCATAAAATCAGCTGAACAGAGTTCTGAAACGTGTTTCTGCAGAAGTAGGATCTGTCCAGTGTTCACAAGAGTGATTCTGCAGCGCAAGGACACCTGGAGTATGAAGACTCAATACTGTACTTCAAATCAAGCGTATAATTATTCACCCATAAGACTGTTTCAACACTAAGACCGGGTAGTGTAAATGTGTGAAGAAATGAAGATTACACTTGGCTTATAGAGTCAGTACTTATGGCAGCAAAGTCAGAAATTTTTAGGGTGAAAATGTATGAAGTATTTTTCAGACTACATGACTGTAGGTACATGTAGTGAGGTGGCAGCAAGTGTACAAAAATTGAACATCCATCGTGTACAAGCTATGTGCGCATAAAAAGATATACTTTCAAGGCTGGGAATTTATTAGAACTGAATTTTATATGCATTATGATGATAAACTGTGATGTAGTATTACTCTGTATTTCGGGAAGTTGCATTTTATGTGCCCGCTTAAAGAGGCATCTGCCAAGTGCTTTGACCCATTTTGTCAGCGCATCCATTTGTCTGGCCATCCATTGGTTCAGATTTTGTGTCTGGCCATCCATTGGTTGTGTCTCAGTCTATAAGAATCTTTCACTGGTTGCACCTGCAGATGGGAATATCTGGCTCGAGGGTTACTGTTTTTGGCGGTAACGAGGCTCTGCTGAGTTACCGCCAAGAAGTTATCTGAGAGCCGGATATTCTCATCCGCACGTGTAGCCAAGGATATATTCTTTTTCTTGCATACCATATTCTACTAATCGAAGCAGAAATTTTATAAAATTAAACTAATGACTTAAATTTACATGCTATTTTCTGTAGTAATTTATAAATTTACACATTCATTCTTAAAAAGTAGTTTGTTCTGACCTCATTAAGTTGTCTTACACCAGGGGGTGCAAGATGAGATTTTCCAGCACTGGTAAAAACTGCAGATATCCTGATCTGGTACATGTATGCAAGAAATAACTGTCTTTAACAGGATTTCAGTAAAACTTTAAACATTGAGGGAAAATGTGCAGTAAACAGTACTCCTGTACTATGCTCATGGTCAAGTTTACACCAAGTGGTCAAAAGCTTGTTGGGGAGGGGGGCATATGTCTGTTACAGTTATAGTTCTTACAATGATTTTATGTTCGGCTTTAGTGTTTTTATTTCTATAATTGATGTAGACCTATATAAGTAAGGGTGAATATCTGTCATAATTTTTTTTATGATTTGATAAAATGCATCATTTGCTGTATCACAAAAAAATGTTCAAAACAGGTATGTTTTTGTGTGTGTGCATTTTTAGTTTCTTGAAAGGATAAATAGGGTTGAGATTTCTTGTCTGAATGGTGTGTCTTTATTTATTAATTTAATTGTATCCTTGTTCAAGCACATGTATAGTAATGTTTGTTTTATTGCATACGCTCGCAGTTCTGGTCCAAACGATGCTCAGATTTTGTGCTGTGTTATATGCAGCAGCAGGTCTTGACATAGCTATGCCCACACATACAGGTTACACACGATGAGTTCTTGTATCTCTAGTCTCCAGTTAATTACTCTTGTGTTACGGAGACAAATTAGAGCAACATGAACGGATGTAGTTAGAATATCCTGAAATAATGATTAAAATTTTCACAGGCTTTATTGAAATGATCACTTCCTGGAGACACATTATGCTAGGGAAAGAAAAGCGTGACCATTAACAGGGCTAGCACTGGCCCATTGATTCCTTGAGCCAATTTTCAATGTGGTACTTTAAGCCTGGCATACAAAACATATCTTTTATTTAAAAGTTGTAGCCAATTCAATTTCTTTTGAGCCAATTTAACTTTTTTGTAGCCAATTTTGGTATTGGCTAATGCCAGAGCTAGCCCTGCATTAAGTTTTTAATGTTATTTAAAAGTGTGAAACAAGAGAAAAGGGGGTATTGCAGAAGTAAGGATGTCCAAAAACATATGGCAATTAAAGTGAAACTTGCAGATTTTACTAGATTTACAGTTCTTACATTGTTGCTTTTTATATGCCTGTCCATAGACGAGAATGTCCGGGACCCTTGAACGTATTATGGGAATTCCTTTAAAATGTTTGTGGGCAAAGTATCTCTTCTGGATTATGGCCCTTGAATTATCCAAAATCAATAAAGTTAGTCTTGTCCGCTCTCTAAGTCTAACAGTTTTCATCCAATCTTCACCAGACTAAGTCAAAATGCTTGTGTGCATGGCATCTCAGCTCAACTTCATAACCAGCCAAATTGCCCCAATCACTCTGGAGTTATTGCCCTTACCACTTTTATTGCCATTTAATCGGAGTAACTGCCCTTTTATTGGTAAAATTGGACAATTTTGTCTTGTCCGGTCTCTTATTTAAACAATTCTTAACCAATCTTCACTGAACTTGCTGTGAATGTTTATTACAAGCCGAATTGTCCTAGTCACTCCGGAGTAACTGCCCTTTTATTGGTAAAATTGGACAATTTTGTCTTGTCCGGTCTCTTATTTAAACAATTCTTAACCAATCTTCACTGAACTTGCTGTGAATGTTTATTACAAGCCGAATTGTCCTAGTCACTCCGGAGTAACTGCCCTTTTATTGGTAAAATTGGACAAATTTTGACTTGTCCGGTCTCTAACTTCAATAATTTCCAACCAATCTTCACAAAACTTGCAGTGAATATTGGCCTTATGCGTCGGCAAAGTTTGATAATCGGCTAAATCGGCGAGTATATGTGTAGTGTAATTATACCAATGTTTTCTTCATGTGTTAGTGTACTAATTGTTATGTTTTTGCATTTGTGTAAGTAGATAATCTATTATATCTATCTGAAACACATCTGCAGAGATGTTAATATGTAAATTTATAAACTGAATATGTGCTTTACATTATTGTACAGAATGTGATCATGTAAATAACATCATGTGAACTATGTCTGTTTTAAGACTTACATTGTGATACCCCCAACACTCAATCGATGGCGTTGGCAACAGACCTGGGGTAATCGTAATCAGTAATTGTAATCAGCTGTAATTATTACACATTTTTCAAGTAATCAGATGTAAT
>JAUMHA010426538.1:0-10104 GCA_032359765.1 Saxidomus gigantea | reverse complement strand
AGCTTAGTTTCTATTTCTGTTTTTTCAGCAAGGACTACAGTTTGAAACGTGATATTCATGCGCGAAATACGCCACATCACTACTCAACAGGTCTGGTACAAACTAAAAAGAAAGACAAACTTTATGGTGAAAAATAACAAACGTAAATAATACGATATGAGCAACATTAACCAAAAACGTTTGACCAAATTTCCTGGCACTGTGCCGTTGACAGGTGTATTGTTTGGTTGGAAAAGAGTGAACGCGAACTTGTTTATAATGTCAAATAATTTTCTTAGAAAAGTCTAGTTTAGTCTAGACCTATGTTTTACCATCCGTTTATGTTAAGGGGCCGGAATTTGTGAAACAAATAGTTCGGCTATGTCCAATCGAATTTCGGCGCAAAATGAAGAGATACGGTGGTTTTAAACGTTTTATTTGATTTTTTGACTTCCAGTACCCTTTAAGCGGCCAGTACTGACGTATCCGAACAGGCAATTAATTGCACCTGTTTGAATGTGTGTCAGTTTCATTGCATCTCGGATTGCTACTCAATACATGTTTGTCTCTTGGCTATCAATCAAGAAGACCCCGGTTGGAATTCCGACCGGGACACCATGGGGTCCATTCGTAAAAGAGCTAGGGTCTGGTACACGGATTTCTTTGTATCTGCATCTGTCTCTTCAACCCACGCCTGTCGGTAGTCTTGTGATTTTCACCTGAGAAGAAATCCTAGGGTCGGCCTGGACTATTAACAATAAAAATATGACTGTTATAAGAAATTGTTTTAGCACGGAAAAGAGAAACGACAACTGTAATACGTAACATTGTATTAAAACTGAATGAGATGCAGCAAGAAATGTCGCCAATAAATTTCCGCAATACATTCTACAAATCATACTGGCGGTACTTTATTTCTTACAGGGAATTTAAGGGATTATTGTCTCAGTTCAATGTCCTTTGTTGAGGTCTAGGCTAAAACAGAAACATTGACTTTGTAGAAAGCTTTGGTGATAAAACCCTATAATTGATGCCAAACTGAATAACCTCCAAAACATAAATTATTATAATTTATAGTAGAATCTTTGGAAGTATTATAACTAAACATAAAATGTTCAGCTATGCATCTCCAGTCATTATTGAAAATCAGAGTTTTAAAATGCTGCAGTAACGTCAACTATTCGATAATCTTTGTAGAGTTGTTGTTGTACAACTAATAGGTGGATGCGATTTATTACAGAAGGCCACTATTTTGATTAATTGTGGTAAAATGAGGCATATTCCGCTATAGGTTCTTCTTTGAAATTGTTTCCATTTATCATTTTACGTTCACAACATATAAATAAATCTATGTTTCGAGAAGCCCATTTCCTTACACCTATTTTTGTTTAGAAAATATGTCAACCCATACATACTTAAACATAATATTTTAGTCTCTAAACACACCTTGTCCAAAATGGAAGACAATTTGAGCAATTCATGCATGCATTACATTGACTGACCACTAATGAAAACCCTCTCTTGTTATGTTTTATTCGTTTAAAGCTTGAGAAGGCCTCTCCAAATTTTGTTTTGTTTACAAACGTCCTAAACTAAATATTTGTATACTGGGTTACACACAGTGGCATAAAACTTAAAATCAGAGAAAATGTATCTAACATCCCCACTAAAAACTCGAAAATTTAAACTGATTTAAGTTACGCTGAGCAAAAGTCCTTCTAAATAAGCCGGACTGAACAATAAGCCGGTCTGGAAAATAAGCCACAAAATTCTTACGATCATAAAGAATAAGCCGTGGCTTATTATCGAGACTTTTCTGTATTTGTGTGGCTATTTTTCGCTTCTCTTCGCTGCTTATAAATGTTTTTTGAGATTCGTTTTACAAACATGTAGAAAAAAAGAATTTCCATTCTCTCTCGATTACAGAATACACAGCTTTGTGTAATATGCCAGTCAAGTCGGAGAAATGTGTAGACGCTTGTGCAAGAACACGTGTACAGTTTCAGACCACGCCCATTATGTCAACATATTTGTTAGCCTTTGTTGTGTCAGACTTCGATTACACGGAAACTATACTGGAAAATAATTACACGGTAAGTACAAGGTGATCTATATAAATGTATGATACTATATTATTTTTGTCTAGAATTGCACTAACTTGACCGATTTGTCAAATTGATATACCATAATGATTCATAAGATTTTAAAGTTTTTATATATTCAAAAGAGAAGGAAAATTTGACGTCACTGTGACAAAGTGACATCATTTAAATCGCCTAAGCAAACGATGGAGAAGGAGAATTCCATGAAAAATACAAAAGGAACTGCAATTTCAGTCTAACATTAACAAAACTACTAACTCTTTTCAACTCCTTTGCCAATACCTTCTTAACTTATGAATTTTTATATCGTAATTTTAATTTTTAAACCATTTTTGTTACTTATTGTAGTAAAGTAATAAAGTTAAAAATAACTTGTTAAGCTCATCCTGTATCTTGCCATATTTGATCACCTTCATGCTCGGATATCAGCAAAAGTAACTGTCATTGAAAATAGTGTGTCAAATTAGTCTCTGATTATGTTACTATTATATTTGCAAAACTAATTTTATTCAGATATGGTTGCAAATTAAGTTATATATCTATTGAAATTTTACATTATATTTTGTTTCCATAGTTACGTATATGGTCACAGCCAGCGCTTATCAACCAGACTTACTACGCATTGGATTTTGCAACAAAGACGTATGCTTATTTCACGGACTATTTTCAAATGCCTGACATAGTACCAAAAGCAGGTAATATTACTACGCGTCAAAACACGTAACGGACTTTTTTATCACGATAAATTTTCTTTGGTAAGAATGCGATATTACAAAAAAAGGTCGTAGCTATTGATTCAAAGACGAAAGTTATGTTTTTAAGTACAATATAATATGTAAGATAGTGTATATATTGTTTTATTTATTGGTTTTATTAAAACATTTTAAATGCTGCAAATAAATTAGCCATAATGGTTTGCTATATATGCAACCGTTCATTTCGATAAAATTAATGCAAGAGTTCTTAGCGGACGGTTATTGAAAACGGAAGTCTAAGTAAAGTAGTTCAAAAGGTCAATAGTTCAAAAGTTTATTTTGTCATATAACCGCATACAGTGTTACTATTTTATGAGAAGTACGTTCACATTTTATGATTATTTTAAGTAATCATTACTTTCAAATACTTTGCCAAATGTTGACAAACTGACAAGTTGCATACTTGTCCAGAAAAAAAAGAGTACTTTACAAAGTAGTGTCTCCTGATTATATTGCCTGATCCAGAATTGATAATAAAAACATTGGACCTCATCTTTAAATCTTTGAATTTGCATATCGTAATGGGGGATTGATGTAAAACCGAGCTTGGTCTTGCTTCATCTACATGTATATAACAGAACACATTGTTACATTTTATGACCAAACATTAAGCGAGCCGCTTTTTAGCTTTTTTAAAAGCTAATCTTGTGGTGACATATATCTTTGTTTTTACAGATCATGTTGCAGTACCTGATTTTAGTGGTGGAGCGATGGAAAATTGGGGTCTCGTCATTTATCGCGAGACTGCTTTGTTATATGACCCGGATGTAAGCTCAAGTTCCAATAAATACATGGTGTCGCTAATCGTAGCCCATGAGATTGCTCATACGGTAAGAAAGTACATTGGGAGCGGTGGTGTAGACGTTTAGGTGTCTGCCGCTCTTCCCGGTGGTTGCGGGTTCGAGCCCTACCTAGGTCACGACCGTACCTCCTCATATGACATCAGTACTGGTTTTTCCTTGAAGTGGACCTGAGAGTGAGTCGATAAGCTCAAAGCTACCTTCACAATCGAGCTAAAATACATTTGTATTAACTAAAATACATGGGGACACAAACATACAAGATATTAAAACCGTAAATTATTTAACACTAAAAGTACTTTTTAAGAGAAGAAAGAAATCAAAGTACAGATAGATCTGATGATGTTAAAATGAAATTTGTATGTTTTTGGGGAATGAAGGAAATTCTAGCTATGGTCAGGCGCTACCTTGATATTATATTTATGACTAACGACGCTAGGAGCTTACGAATACATGTCATATAAAGTTAAATTTCTAAGACAGTCTTAAACTTGTTTATTCTTTATCCCTATGCTCTTATGTTGTATTTTAGTGGTTCGGTAATATGGTTACTATGAAGTGGTGGGATGACCTTTGGTTAAACGAGGGCTTCGCCAGCACCCTTATGTACTTCGCCATGGATAATGCTTATCCGGAATGGAACGTGGTAAGTTGTACCGTACGGCGTTTATTGTATTTGACTAACTTTGTCAAAGTCCTCTAATGATACTTCTTTTGCCATGAAATAGTTTTCTGTTGTTTTATTTTTTGCGGGGGTGGGGTAGGGGGCAAAATCCTCAAATAACTTATTAAGAACTGTTCCCGAAAGAATAATTTCTTACGGCTTTGCCATTAGAAATTCTCCTTTTGCGCATTTACATTCGAGAATATATGCGTCTGCCATGAAATTGCGAAAATTTCGAAAATTCCAATTTATAGTAACTTTAACCGACTTCAGCTGACTGCAATGTTTTTTTAGCATGCCACTTTTCGAGAATCTAAATTTGCGAAAGAATTAGAATAATAAAAATATGTTCTGATTTTAAATCAATAATAAGTATTCTTTGTAATGTATGAAATGTGTGCAGGTACAGATGTTACATTTTGCAATGTGTGAACTATATAAATATAAATCAATTGTTGTTTTGTAAATATATCAGTAAAGATGATAAACGTCCGAAATTATTCATGTAAACGTCTCAAACCTTTCAGCTAGATATCGTTGTAGCAGAAGACATGTTTCCGGTGATGGTGAAAGATGCACTAGAAACGTCGCATCCAGTTTCAACCAACATCAATCACCCGGACGAAATTGCAGAATCTTTTGATCAAATATCTTATAATAAGGTACTTAAATATACTACGTTTTATCTGATAAAAATGTTTCTATAGTTTCATTGACCAAAACTAAACTTTAAAGAAAGTCGGGGTCACAATTTCGTGTGAAAAAAGGGTGGATTTTGAATATTAAAAGCTTTGCGTTGAAAACAAATGGCATTAAAAACATAAAGATTTTATGCATGCGTATTTCGCAGATAGAGAGCTAGCATGTGGTGATTTTAAAATTAAAATTGGGGAATAGTTTAACCAGTTATGCATGTTAAACGTTGATTTTACACAACCGACATTCGACGTCACGTAGCTACAAAACGTAATGAAAAATGATAAATTAAACAGAACACAATGCGAGCAATATGTTATAGTACCGTTAGGCAAACTTTCATAACAATCGGAGAAAACTCGCTTTTTGACGTCTGACAACGGTCGCATACCACCTTAAATGAACATATATGATTTAACCCGCGGTAAGAAATGACCGTAAAATGACGCACCAAAGTTGTATACTTTTTGAAACATGGACGGTCTATCCTAGGGACCTATAATTATAAAAGTATATGTGATTTGATGTGTTAACGGCCAAAAAAGCATAATAATTGACATATCACTTTTATTACATTGAATTGATTATTGTCTACAAAAATTGTCATGCAGAATGTTTTTTTATATTTCTCCTTATTTGCTCACAATAACCATTACATCATGTTCTGTTACAGGGAATGGCATTGTTACGGATGCTCGAGACATTCCTTGGTAAAGAAGGATTTCGCAAGGGTCTACAGGTATATTATGACGTCATAAGTTGTGAAATAGACCAAAATCGGATACGACAACATAAGTTGCTTTGACAAATTGTTGTTTTTGATGTCCCAAAAAAGTTGTGAGAAAATTACTTGAGGGAGAAAAGTAAATGGTCACTGCTTCTTTTCTTCACGCTGGTTAAAGCAGATAAAAAGGCAGCTATCAACAACCCAATATATCTTTGCTTCTAAACAGCGAAATTCAAATGCGATCGTTTAAATACTATCTGATCAAGATGTGCGTTGAAATGACTAAAACAGTTCAGGAAACTTACTTGACTGTCACACCAGATTACTCCATGCATTCAATCCTGCAAATGTGTATCCCTTGAAGTTATAAATAAACCTCAACAGTGGCATTTACTTTTAAATTAGTGAAATTTACAGAAATACAATCATGTATATTAACTTTCAGATAATATTTTTAAATTTCAGACATATGTAGAAAAATACAAGTTTGACAATGCTGAAATGTCAGAGCTCTGGCAGACATTCACAGAGGTACGTATTTTTTCAAATCAAGCAAACCTGTTTCTAAAATTAATGCTCTTAAAATATGACTGGTTTGATTCAAGCAACAAAGTAATGCGTCTTTCTGTGGATCATGAAATACATGTAAGCCTAAAACAGTCTAGCGACCGGCACAACTTTGCACAAAATTATATCTCTGAGCTACCTTTTCCAGGTGACAAACAGTTCCTTGAATATATGTCTATGACTGTTAAACGATGCACAACTTTATGCATTCATCTCTGAACTCTTTTTTTCCAATTAATAGATAGTTTCTTTAATATGAGCTTATTATTGTTACACTACTTTTTTCTATGCGACACACAATTTCTTTGATAAACGCCTATGACAGTTAAACGATGCACAATTTTGCGCATTGATATATGCACTACTTTCTTTCCAGGCGACAAATAGTTCCTTTAATATCGGTGAGATTATGGATACTTGGACTCGACAGATGGGTTATCCTGTCATTAATGTACGGTCAGACGGAGATTATTACATTCTAGAACAAAAACGATTCCTTATCAACACACAACCGGAAGTGAATGATATTGAGGACTCCGACTTCGGGTAATAGTATAATTATGACTTTAAATAAGTAATAGTATAAAAAATGTTATTGAATAAATAGAAGTACATGTACTAAATCATTGGTATTTTATCATAGAACATAATATCTATATTAGATCAGACTTCTTGCATATCGAATCGGCATTTCCGGTGATTTTGCCCATGCCGGAAGAGCCGGTCTGGCACCACTCCTATGCCAGACGACTCTCGTGAATTACTTATGACGTAACGTTATAAACATTGTGACGTCACTTTCCCAAACACAACGTTGGAATATCGTTTTTTTATGATATTTCGTCATTTTGATAAGTTTTCATTTAGAATTCTACTTTAAAGTGCAAGACGGTATGCAAGAAAAAGTTTCCATCATAAGACATTTGGTTCAGATGGAAATATATGTCACCTCAGGCCACTGTTTTGCGGGAACTCGGCAGAGTTTTTCACATATTTCGCGACCATGAAACTCATTGTTAAATACAACTTTGCAAACATTTCTTTTCTTATACATGTGTTCGATGAAAGGACACAAAACATCGTTGTCAGTATTTTAATACTTATGTTGGCAGTTTAACGATGTTTACTGAGTAGTTGTTACGTTAAGGTGTAAATAGAGATTAAAGAATGTTTTAGGTCTAGCTTCATTCTATACCGTCCTAACATTTTGTTAACATACGTAAAATAAGGATTCTTTAACAAAATGTATTTGTTCAAAGTTTAATTGAGCTGCATTTTGACGTTAAAGAGATTTTGGTAATTTTGGTCTTCTACCTTCCAATTTACTTTGGTAGTGTGGAAGCCTTTGACCGAAACACCAATTACCTTTAGAACTCAACCATACTAAAATCCAAGATACGTGTTAAAGTTAAACCATATATAACTTCTATTTTTCAAACACTAGATACTTTTAGATCCTTAAACCAGACAATAATAAGGTATTTTTCATTCCGATATCAGATGTCATATCTACTTGTCAATCTGCGGAATACTACGGAAAATAATCCTAACAGTTTGCATACTTCTTTCTATTTTACGTATTGCCTGAAACGTTTCCGTACATTCCTTTCACGTACATGTCATATTCTGTCTCATGTACGCGAAAATAACGAATCCTTTATAATGGAAACATGAGACATAATGTGACATGTGACATGTTCGTGATAGTACCGACCCATAATTGTAACATGAGACAGAAGGAGACACATCACATGCCACATTCTGTCTCATGTATCCATTAAAAATGACTCGTTACTTACACGCACACATCACATGCCACATTCTGTCTGATGTTTCCATTATAAAGGGCTCGTTACTTTCTCGTTCATGTAACACGTCACATTCCGTCTCATGTTTTCACTATAAATGGCTTGTAAATTCCAAGTACAATGTACATGTCACATTCTGTCTCATTGGTTCGTTACTTTCACGTACATATAACATGTCGCATTTTGTCTCATATTTTCATTATAAATGACACGTTACTTTCATGTACATGCCATATTTTGCTCATGTTTCCATTATAAGTGGCTCGTTACTAAAACGTACTCATCACATGCCACATTCTGTCTGATGTTTCCATTATAAACGGCTTGTTACTTTCACGTTTTGTCACATTCTGTCTCATGGTTCCATTATAAATAGCTCGTTACTTTCACGTGTATGTCACATTCTGTTTGATGTTTCCGTTTCTTTCACGTACATATCCTGTGTCATACTTTCATTAATTTCACTTATATTCTAACACATTTTGCCTCATGTTACGCCGAATAAGAGATGTTTAGTTCCTGTCAACATATAGCAGGTTCTTACTATTAACTTGTATGTCACACTATGTTTAATGTTTCAGATATAAATGGTGTGTTCCCTTCACGTATATGATGGAAGAAGAGATGACACCTAAACTGCACTGGCTTAAAATGGGTCCAGGTAGCCTGTCGATTTAGGAATAAAAGAAAAGTTTAAGACATTAAAATCACGTTGTCAGTCTTCTTTCGTTTTTAAGTTTTTTTCAAGAAACAAAAAAAGCTTATGAAATGTTAGTTTAAAGAAATGTTATGGTTGATAAAGCTTTAAGTTACCGGATTAAAACAGTACGAAAAAGCTCCTAATGTTAAAGTTTTCATGGCCGTCACAGTCGAATTTGAACGGTTATATATGTGAATTTAATGCAATGTCTTATCTTGTAGGAAAAATTAAGAAGACATCGGACGGATGGATTTTAGGAAACATAAACTACGGTGGATTTTATAGAGTGAATTACGAGCTAGAAATGTGGCAAAGCCTTGCAGCGCAGCTGAAAAAGAATCATACGGTATAAAAGTAATGGTGTTAGCATGCAAAACATTGGTCAGAGACGCACATGGTAAACGTGAAAAAAATATTCACAAAATCGTTTTACAGTCGTCAGGGACTCATTGGTAAACATGATAAGCCATGGTCAAAGATTTGTAAAAAAAAAAACATATGACATAAAAAGCAATGATCAAAAGTAAAAGAAATCATGTGATTCACTTCAAATGCTATGGTCAAAAGTAAAAACGGTAATATGATTAACATCCAAAGCAATGGGTAAAAGTTGAAAAACATCATGATATCTGTAATCAAGAATAACAAAAAAACCCATACAATTTATGATCAAAAGCTATAGACAAAATATGCGACATATATGCTACATGCGAAACCGTTATTAGAATTTTACATATAAACAGAAAATAATAGCATACTCCTAACATGCACAGTAGTAATAAAACTCTATTTGCCGACTTTGCAAAGTAAATGTCAAAGATTATCAGACAAGTAGCTCAAGTTGATCAAGGACGATGTCTTACTGACAGAAATGATGACATTACATGTTTAAACATAGCGCATTATTTTTTCAATGATATTGCAAAAATTAAGAAAGGCTTTCTGACAACTCTCTTATTTGAAGAAATGACTTGAGTACGAAGGAAGAGCATATGTCAACATTGTTTTAAAGTAAATAGAACATTGTTCTATCATGATTGTACTATCAATAAATTCATCTTTCTACATTCAGTAAATTCAAGGTGATCCTAGGACTTTAAACAGATATGCTAACAACATAAAGCCTGATCAGTCTGGTTAGCAGTCTGCTTCAGAGATTAGTTGTTTGTAAAGATATTATGTTTAACAGACACCATGCACTAATGGGTTAAAAGTTTATATGTAACTTTTGTATACTCTAAAAATACAACATAAACTTGACATTGCTATCATTAAAAACTATTGTATATTCTGAAAATGCCACATC
>JAUMHA010426527.1:0-10104 GCA_032359765.1 Saxidomus gigantea | reverse complement strand
CCGCCCCCCCCCCCCAATGTCCCTCTAGCTTGAATCTTCCTATCCTACCACCAATGGTTCGAGCAATGGTAAAGTTTTGATGTTGCATCTATACCGGAAATGTTGTTTCACGTGTTGGTCCGTGTAATGTAGGTCCGATGTGCTTTTTAGTAAGCTAACTATTTTCTGACAATTTCAAATACTGAAACAAAGCACATGTAACACGTTTTACGTAAATAAAAATGATCAGTTTCACTCTGAAAATGCAAAAGTGTAATTCTTAAGTTGCATGGACGCGCATAGACTGGCACATTCAGCATTTATGCATGTAACTGTACCGTCTCATCTAGAGATAAAGTCAGGTAAACAAACAAATAATACTGCAGAAATAGAATATATTGGCTTTCTCTCTAATTTGTTTTGGCTGCAGTTAGTGTTTGGCACACGTGTTTTGGTAAACATACAATAAAATCGAGGGTTCATATTCCGGAAACAAATCTAACAATTACATACGTTAGGTTATGTCCGGTTCTGAAAAGAAAGTAGACCTGAATGTGTATTTTTTAGCTGCCGGTTTTGTCGGGTGAAAATAGACTGAACAGATGTTAAATAGTTTCCATGAGCCGTAGAAACAAAACTGCGTTTCTGTACATAAGGCGTTTTACAAAGGTATATTAACCACGAATGTTTAAGGTACACGGAATGCAGGGTATCTGCAGGACAGAAAAGTGACGAGGTCATAAATGGTATTGATACCGAAAATATAGAACATACGCTTTATATAATATTTGTTACTGACTTAAAGAATTCACGCTTGCAAACGACCAGCAGGCGACATAAACGCAATGGTTGAGGTTAAACAGAGAACACAAACATGGACTATAGTCTCTATGAAACTAACAACAAACACCCAATCATAGAATCAGACCAGTGAAGTTCAGATACCTCTATTATGGCACCGTTTTGATAAGCATTTTACACATATTTCATTTCTCTTAATGACTTTATGTATCTGGTATATCAATCATAAACAAAAACTCATCATAATGTTCTTGGCACGTGCATTATGACTAGGTCACGCGTAAACATCACGTGCATTATGACTAGGTCACGCGTAAACATCACAGAAAAGCGTAATACATCTATCATCTGTGAAGCAACAGAAACAATGCGCAACATATTCTGAAATATTTGGATGATCTTATAAAGATTTGAAGCAACAAAGCAAAGCACAACTTGGTATACATGCTAACAGAATACAATCTTCTTTGTCTATAAATCCCATAAGACAAGATATATCCCAAAATACTATTTATTATACTAGTATTATTATTATATTTCAAGTTTTTTTATAACATAGGCGAAGACTAGTAAGAAAACAATACCTTTGTTATTTTCATGTTTAGGCACAAAATTGCTAAAAGTATGTTATCAGTTACAAACAAGATCAAGCATTTTTATAAACATATTATTCCAGCGTGTTAGTTAAAAATCTCCACAGGGAGTGTTTTCTGTCGCTGTTGGCGATGAGCAGATAGTCGGCATGTATTCGTGTTAGCATGTCTCTGTAGCTTTCCTGGTCTTAAATATAATTTTATCAAACCTTTTAAACTGACATACATTACTTTTGAGGAAAACGTTGAACACCGATCTGTATTCAGAAAAACGATTCAACTTGAACTTTTATACATGTAATTAAAAAGTACGTGTCTGTGTGACACTTTTATTTCTCCTGATAATATACACCATCTTTTTCACTTTCCAAGTAAAAAACTGATACTGCACCTATTTCATAAGGTTACACGTCGTTTTCATTTCTATTAAATCATCTTATAATAGAAATACCTCAGAGTGTTGGGTATACTTTAAGGTAGCGCCTACCTTCAGCTGTTTATTTCTTGTAATGTTTAGAAAGTAGTTTTGGAAAGGCAATGCAGACAAATGAAGCAAAACATATTGTGACGTTCATGACTACAAAAAGGAATAGGACACTAACGTAATAAAGTTTCCTAATCATTTTCATTTTTGAACAATGGTTGCAGTTAGGGTAACCCACTACACCCATCTGTTACTGCATTTTATACGTTGTTCTCTGCTTGACCGGGCCGTGTCACTAATCATAGTTTCGGACACCATGATTATTCAATTCTATTACCGTTATTGTGTGGTAGGGAGGGGGATAATCTTCTGTCACAGCACCTATAAAATATCAAAATTCTGTGCCAGGGTTTCCTCAAACAGAGAATGAGAATTTGAGATTCAAAAAATGTACAGCAGTACGAACATTCAAAGAGTGACGTCAACTTTACCCAAGGTTCGTTTGGGACTATAAACAATCTAAACGAAGACGTCAACATTTCAGATGCTTACGTTCTATGTGATCCTTGCCTCATTGTCTGACAATTTACGTCTGTGTTTTACCTAAATTGCCAACATAGATAAATAATGAGTTTTTCTCTCAAACAGATTAGGGAAAACTGCAAAAACACTTTGCTAGTATCAGTGCGTCTGTCCCAGTTAGACGATATAATAGAAGAAATCTGATTTCCGCCCCTTGAATAAGTGTAACCAGGTTATTATCAAAAAGACTGATCTTTTAAAAATATCACAGAAATAGATTCTTTATTTTACTGTTCTTGTGCCTCTACTCCAATCCGATGAACAGCTAGCATTTATTAAGATAAGGAGATCATCTCAAAGTAGTAATATTCTTTGAAAGTCATGGTAACAACTTGATAGATTTGTCATATTGAGGGTACATGTATTGCAAATTTCGGCCTCAATAGTACACTGTTTAACAATTGAAAGTACAATGTCCCGAAACTCTCTAAAACAGTTCTACTAGTTTGCAACTCCAACAAGAAACTTATGTTTGCAAACATTTTAAAAAGGAAAATAAAAAACCTATTGATTAAATACATGTATTGGACTTAAAAGATACAAGCAATGGAAACGCAATTGTATGTTTTCATGAGAGATAACAGCCTACGATTATAGCCTGAAAGTTTAAGTTATATCATATTTTTAGTCTATGCATTCATGCTTTCTGGACGTGTTAAGAAATCTGGAATACAATTTTGGTCACATGACATTACTCTACCCATACAGACGTGCAGTTGGAATTGGTATTAGATAATCAGATAAACTGCTTAAAGTGTTAAAAATAAGTATTTAATCTCGGGTGTAAGCAATTGTATTGGTTTTACAGTGGTTCACATCAGTCCATGATCAATGTATGAAGGGTCTGCAGGGACAGGAGTTCATGAACTATGGAACTGTAACTTGACATACCTGGAATTCTTATACCTGTTTATCTATATACATAAATATATGAACTATTTTTATAACCAATTTTACCAGATGCACTGCTGGACATTGGTCATAATTATAATTATACACACCTATGCTTTCCTACCGAGCCAAATTGTTCGAGGATATTTCAAATGATTTGGACCTTTCTCATCGTAGAATTGTATGTACATTATCAACCTGATAAATGCCTTCCTTTAAGATCATTGTGTATGCCCTGTGCGAACGCATGGAAAAGGTTGCTTTAATACATAGTGTAAACCTAGAAAATGATGTGTAGACCTGCACGGATTTCAAGACGTCATTTCTGTAATATTTTCAAGTAATTTTCACTACTTTATGAGGTATACGATATAATAATTTTAGACTAATGTTTTGGTCAATATATAGTTTTGCGGACTTGTAAAAGAACGATATTGACCTCGGACTTCGTCCTCGGTCAATATCACTTTTAACAGATCCGCAAAACTATATATTGACCTCAAAATGAGTCTATAATTGTATAATAGTAATCATTTAACAAAATGTATACCCTTTAATTGTTCTGTCGTATTTAAAATTGCTTAACCCATTTATGTTCTATATATATCTTTTCAAGCAGCTACTCTTCAAACCTTACGATACTAATGTTAGATTAGTTTGGTTTATTTTAGTTTATATTTATATTACAATTGATTTAGATTAAAACATCTACAACTATTTTTGATTGTGAAGACTGAAAATCGCGACGTTTTCGTCTGGTAATAGTTTGGATCATTCCCACATAACAGTTTCATTAATGTTCACTTTGTATTATGACTAGCTTGCTGTAGAAAGATTGGGGTAGGGTGTCAACATATATTCCTTCAGCCTCTGGCTAGATTGAGGGAGATGTTCGCTCTTCTCTCAGACATTGGAAGCGAGTTTTATTGTTAGTTAATAGATATAAAAGACAATGAATACAGATACAAACGATAATTAGCTTCTATACTGGAAACAGAAATGCAGATTGGTGAAATATCCCGGATAATATTGGCATATGTAGAATGATATAGTTATTATCATTCATGTAGATTTATGTTATTTACTATGCATTCAAGTTTAGAAAGTTTATACATATCTAGAAACACGTATCTATGTCCATTTTTGCACACTTATTTATCATGTGAATTAGAAAACTTACATATACCAATGGCTAAGGATATGTTTATATTAAAACAGCCATCATCATCAACATTATCATCATCAGCAGCAACAACAACAGCAGCATTTGCTTTATCATCATATTATTCATGACAGATCGAGCAACACATCCAAAGATACGTTATGCGTAGTCAGTGAATAATGGCATGTCAGCATTACCTTTACCTGGTATCAGATCGAGACAAAACATTATAAACACGTCAGTCCTCGCAGACAGGGTATCATAACATCATACAAAACAGTCTGCTAAAATATAACCATAACGACAGAATTACTTCCTGAGTTAACATGCCTACCTCGCCCCGAATCAGTACAAGAATAAATATTAAATCAGCCAAACATTTGATGAACCAACAAAACATTAATCTTTATCAAATATACCAAAAAATAAGATGAACTTGAATACACTATAGACATACCGGTAGATAAATTTTACCCGTCGGAACAGGTGGTCAACACTCTGTGTAAAGCGGTCATTGTAGCCTGGTCACCAGGCCCTGAAATATCTCTTTTACTAATAAACATCTATCAGTTTCGTTCTAGAGCCAGTCTACTATCCAGCGCGCAAATTTAAGGATATAAACTGCCCCAGTTAAATAAAATAGACTGGAAATAGTGTATGAAATATATTTTATTGAAAAAAAGAATACCAGACTAGTAACTAGTCTACGGCCATGGTTACTTACCAAGTTTTCAAGTGTACGAAAATTTACGTTAACTAACGTTTATTTCCTTGGTTTATGTATACATGTACAAGTGAATAAACGATATTAAAGATATTGTATGATAGTAGTGTTTTATCTCCACATTAATCTGGCATATGATAAAAATAACGTGCTTTTTAAATTTTGTAGTGCTACTTAACAATGATTTTACCAAAGCTGAAACCATAGGAATTTTTTACAGTTAGATCGGATGCATCACTCATACTAGGAATGGATAAAAATGACCGGCTCTATTAAATCAATGGCTACTGAAATATAAATTTAGTCGTCAAAATACTGAGATCGAACAATACCACCCATGTAAGAAATATAAGCTAAATCAAACCGACCTCTTTAACTGATGAAAGGCTGGTATCTTCATGGTGAATATGTTTAATGATAGCCATTTCTCAGGAGACTTATCTTTGAAATATTGATACACTTTCCGGAGGAATAACGTTTATCATATACGAGAGAAAACTAACAATTATAACACGTATATTTTCAAACAGTTGTGAAAGCATCGATTCTCAAGCTTTTAATAAAAATCTTGGAAACCACTGACATCAGAGGGGCAGATCTGATAATAACTTCCTGTTATCAGGATGTTTTTTCCAGAGATTAGAATATCTCTTTTCTAGCAAGCATGAGGCTATAAAATCTTGATTTCTGGCAATAAAGTTGAAAAATTATATCTGATACATACGATTGCAGGTTTAAAGCACTTACTTTTCTAGAATTAAGAAGTCAGTATATTAAGTTTGAATGGTTCAAGTAAAGGTTTGATAGAACTATTTGAGTTTATAGCGCACCAGGTGTTCACAAACCTTTTAAAACCTTAATCGAAATCAAATGTTTTTCTTATGAGACTGTAAAGTTATTTGTCTTACAAATTCTTTGTAGCATAAAGAAAAAGCAATACCATAGGTTATTAATTATTTACACAAACCCTTGGAATAAAAAAAGTATTTTCCTTTCAGGTGAAGTGGCATGAATAAAGGATGACACCACACAACAAACCTTTGATGTTGAAGAAGCGGGTATATGAGTGACACCGAACAAGATGTAGCCAAAGCTGTTGTGTCTACCGTGCTTCCATGTTGCTTTTCCCCCGTGTTGCTAAATGTCCAAGATTCCAAAGGACATGAAAACAATAATGTGGTGCCTTTTGATTCAATTGCATCAACTGTGAACATAAGTACCGACAAGTCAGGTTCCGAACTTTATCCTGCCGGTGTTGCAAACTTTGTCAAACATGAGAATTCAGGAACTGGTGAATTAATAAATTTTGAATTGAACGCAGAAAAGTCATTCGCAATTCAAAAGACTGATAACGAAGTCACAGATGCCAATATTGTTACATGTGCTCAAGAAGATCCCTTTTCCGAAGACCCCACTACCCATAAAGCTGAAAATAGTGACGTTAATAATGACGTTAGTCATCCTGCTTTAAATGTTCAGACCACGTTTAGTTCATCTTATTCATCCTTAGACGTAAACAAATCAGTACTAGCTTATTCGTTAAGCGAACAAAAATATAACGAAACAAACGAATGCCTTGAATCTCTGAATGACAATAACCGGGAAGATTTAGATGAAAGTGAGAATATTTTTCAGAATTTAGACACTGAATGCTATTTTTCGGGATCTACAGATGCTACATTGCAAAATTCTGACGAGTCTACGGAACATGAAGAATCAGTTGTAGATTTAAAACAAGATACCTTTAAAGTTACTGTTAAAAGACATAAAACTATGGGAAATAAACAAGCCAAAAAAGTCCACAGCGACGACGATACGCCAGACGACGGTCGGACGAAATGTTGCGAGATACCAAAAAAGAAAATTAAAGAGAAAAGTAGCAGAGGAAATAGAACAAGCCGTAGCGATGACCTCACTTTCGAATCAAACGAGGTTTATCCTTTCGATGGAAGAACACGCAGTGAACAGGATATCAACGAACCTGTTGAATTAGAGCCGTTCGAAATTGTAGAAACAGATGACATTAAGTTTGTGCCAGGTGCTGGTACATCAGATGTTATAAAATCAGTAAGTGAACCTAAATTTACACCAATCGCTGAAGAATCACCATTATCAGAAGACATTGAAGCTGCTGCTGCAGCACCAAATGATGTTCAAGAGACGAACGTGAAGGTCCCATTTTATATTGACAAAGGAAACAGACTGTTAGAGCCTGGAACAGCAACAGCTCATTCAACGTTTGAGTTTAGACAGGGGAAACCGAAATTGAAACTGAGTAAGACACCTGTTGAGCAAACACAACACAACTACGAAAACGTCAGTTTAGAAGAAGAGCGTATTGAATCGAATGCAAGTGGACGCAAGGCGTCTTCTAGCAGCTCAAAATCTAGCTCAAGTTCCAGTAGCAAAAATGTCAGTCGAAAGAACTCTAAGGATGCAATACCAAAACCTGCCAGGAAAGGAAAAATTAAAATTTCCAATGTCCCCGGAGATAGTATTGTTGTTGGGGAGGAGTGTGAAAACAACACAGCGACGGACAAAAGCACAAAGCAGCCATCTATACGTGACAGTGAAATTGACCGAAATATTGACAGTGTTTTAATGCTTACCCAAACGATGTTCTCTCAAACAAAAGTGGCAGAAAATCAGGACACAAAACAAAGTAATATTCAGCCCCAGGCTGTTGCATTGACTCAGTACGAAAATGTAAACGTTTGCGCAAAGTTAGAACCCACCGGAATAACGATCACACACAAAAAGACCCCATTAGAGTTATCAAAAAACGTAACGGAAAACTTTGCTAGCGATGAAACGGAATGTGTCGGTAATGGTTGTGCAGAACAAGAAGATGATGTTCAGGTAAAGAAAAAGAGAAAAAAGAATGCACACCAATTATCTTCCGATATTGTTGAGATTTCGGAGACTGGTACGCTTATTATAAAATCGTTGGCTGATTTGCCATCTGCTAAAACGTCTGAGCAACACGATGATGAAAGTTCTGAAACTACAACTGAAGATGAGTTGAATGAAAACACCGATATGAAAGTTCCATATGAAACAATAGATCGGCTTTCGGCAGAAATAAAAAAAGAGACACTGGGAATTGAAACTCCGAGTAAGACAGTAGGAAATGAATTTACTAACGAGAAAGAGCACGTTCCCCCTCCATCACCGCTAGTAATGGACGCTTTAGAAGAAGAGGAAGAAGAAGAAATGGAAGACGGCGAAGATGATATTGATTTTAGAGAGGAAGACGGACGTAAAAGTGAAATTTTAGAATTTACCGAAAATGTTTGCAAAAGACTGTCGCTTTTATTGGAAGGTGCTACTGATGTAGAAGTAGATTTACAAAGAGATGAACATGAACAAAGTCAAGATAAGCAACTTACAAATTATGAAGAACATATTTATGAAACCATTGATGGCCTTTCGAGAGTCATTCATCGAAATACACATTCAGATTCACGTTTAGTAAAAGTTGATACAAAAGAACTGGAAAGTATCGAACCAACATCAGAAACTACAGATGGTAGGTTAAAACTATCAACGAGGAGTGAATCATCTAGCACGCTCAAGCGCACATCTGGGGATTCTGAAACATATCGACCTACAGACACACGAAAGTCATCTCAGTCGGATGATGACCTACCTGACTACTTCGATCCCCGGGAAATACCACCACCGAAACGAGAATCACTTTGTGATGTTTTTGACTCTTACTCAGATGATGCTTTAAATGTTGAAGAAATGTCCGCGAATGAAGTTGCAGAAATAGAACAAACCCATAAACTGGCTTTTGAAGGTATTAACTATGACAATATTGTCTTAGACAACCAAAATAAGGACATTTCTTTGCCTGTAAAATCTTTCGAAATCGGCCTGATAAATGATCCACCATCAAGTATTACTGAAGATCTTCGAGACATCACGCCTACTGCTGAAGCTCAGCCAAACCTTACGGCTCTTCTAGAACTTGCTAAGGCGGAAGAAGAAACGCCAGTGCAGTTCGACACTTCTGGTCGGATATCTGTTACGTGCACAGAATCAGATATTGACATTTCTGAACATAGAGATGACCTCAGCACCGATAGTATGCTCGCTGATGATGAAGCTGAAGAAACTATGGAAATTCTTTTCACTAAAACCTACACGGAGCCAGTAGAAGGAGCTGAAGTATTTTTAAGCTGCACAGTTGTTAACAGTGCGTACAAAGATGAACAAAAGAAAAGCGAAACTTGGCTTTCAGATGAAGCATTAGAGTACTTGGAAGCAAACGCATCTGAAGTGATGTCTACTGCCTTTTTAAAAGCAAAAAAGGAAATGAAAGACATTCAAGTTTGCCTACAGAGCTTGCGGCAACAGATGGAACATTTTCACAGTGACTGTGACGATATTAGTTTACCGGAGATTCCCGTGGACTCTCTTTCCCCCGATTATTTTGGTATACCTATGAGAAAAGCTGTTACTGACTAAGTGACTTCCATTGCCTTTCAAAGTTTGCATCTACTGCATCATTTGCATCATCATTTCTATAGCATTATTTATCATTTTTCAGTTTTTAACATGTATTTTGTATCATATACTTTTCAACATGTAACATGATTTTTTTCTGTAAATGATGTAGTAACTCCTGCTGGTCTGAATTGACGAGTTGATACAGTTATTCCCCTTTTTGCAATAGAGCAGTAAATACATATTAGTTTGCAATCCGCTCGTTATTGATGGGAACGAAAGTGACAGGATATCATTTTATTTGGTATATCTTGCAGTGCGGATTAATTCTAATTAGTATTTGAAATTATTGTGTGTCCAATCTCATGCAGTATTCGATGCACTTTAACATTGGTAAATCAATAATTATATTCAAGTTTAGTAATGCTGATTTACGGTACCAAAAATAATTTCAAACACTAAGATACATTTACTACAATAAATTGATTGCGCGGCA
>JAUMHA010426526.1:6764-21584 GCA_032359765.1 Saxidomus gigantea | reverse complement strand
AGTTTATTTTGGCGATAAATAATGTCTATACTGTATCAATACACGCTCGGCATATGGCCAAACTCAATACAGTTGACTGCCACGCTATTTTTAGTTATGGAAAATCCCGGAAGTGACGACACACTAAACCTCCTATTCCTGCAATTTGTGATATACATGTATTGCCTCGGTTAGTTTGTGATATTCTTGTACAATGTATTGCCACGGTCACATGGCTACAGAGAGTTTTAGCTGAATTTTATTAATAACTATTTTTCTGTTGAAATTTAGTGATAGTTCGCAAAAGTGTTCTATCCAAATGTCTATCAAAGACCCATGAATAAAATACGAAAAACTGTTTGAGAAATTATTTTGTTGTTTACAGTCATAATGTAATAAACTATTTATGGACTTGTTCGACATTGAATATGATGAGATATTCCTCAGTCAATATTACTTCCATATAGTGAATATCACATTATATCCAATACCTAATAAGGCCATAATTGTATAATGTAAAATAGATTTACGCATTTTAAAATACACGTTTATGTCCTTTTTACAATGTCATAAGTCTTTATATATGAAAATTGCAAGAGACTTTAGATAAAATATACGAGTATGAGGATACTAAAATAAATACAAATTACAACATACGTAACTATATAGAATGAAACCCGATTTTGTAAAACCATAACCTTAAACAATGACATGTTTCTTATTTACAGGTCAACAAGGCATTTTATATGACACACATGGTGATTTCAGCTGCAAATCGCATTCCTGGATGCAGAATGCATGGTACTGCGATGAACACGTAGAGTTTTGTTGTTCGATATGCAAATCTAACGAACACGGGTACACATATATTTTTTTAATTCTATTAATTTAATCTTTATTTTAAAGCCATATAAAGTCATTTTTATTTAATTCATTGTATATATGTGTTATACCAGGATACAGAATGCATGCAATTGTTGAACAGGCTGTTTTTTGTTGTACCATATACAAATCTAATGAACACATATAATCTATATGTGTATATATAGTGGATAATTGTATGTTTCGGTGTAATATCACGTTATAATTTCACCGAGTGGGATCAAAAAGTGAAATTTCCACGAGTGGAAAATAGCTACTTTTGGTGTTCACGAGTGAAATTATTGCGATATTATATCGACGCCAACAATTTGTCTGTTTATTTTATGTCTAAAACTCTACTTTAGTTGAGTTATTTTAATAAAATGTCGAAAATCGCGGGAAAAGTCATCAGAAATCATGTGGAATGTGAAACGCCAGTCGATTATAGTATATTTAGAAACTGGTCATTGTGTTCTCTAAAAAATGCGCTTATGGTTGGATGGCATAGTTTGCGATTTAAGAGACATAATAGCATAACAATCGAGTAAAAAGACGCTTACTTGCGGTCCTTATATCAAAGTTTTGTTTCAGCTTTTTCCACATCTCGATACTAATTTTTAGCTTTGCGCCCTGACTTGCAATACGTTGTTGCTTTGCGCTCCCGCTTGTAGTTCAGGTTTTGCGTGGAAAATGTCGAAAGTATAGTTTTTCTCTCTATTGGAGACCTTCACCTTAAGTTGGAACATAAATTCTACAAATTAACTTGAAACGTTGGTCTTGCAAATCGTATCGATAGAATGAATGACTTTTTGACCCAAGTTTCACGGGTTTAGGAGTTATGGAGCGGAAACGAAAAACTTTATTTTATACTATTGTAAAGATACATGTAGAAAGTTTCATTTCTTTTTTTTTTCAAGTTATATTACCTGTCAAAATGTTATGTATCATGATCAAGTAAGATACTTAAGCAAACAATAAAGATTTTGAAAATATGCAATAAATAACTTACATACTGAGTTATTTCTCTCGAAAGCAGATATAAATGAAAATATACTCAACATTATAGGTAGATTTTCTACATTATCTTATGCCATAGTTGTTTCTCCGTCGCCGTTCGCCCGTCTGTCCGTCCGTTCTTACAAATCGTTACTTATGTGGCTAAACTGTCCATAGCAAACAATAACTATCTGTAAATTTCATTCATTCCCTAGGATAATTGTCTCTTATGTGACTAAATATGTCTCCTACGTAGCTAAATTAGACACATAAATATTTGAAAAACATAACACGGCCACTCACTTTAGTAAGAACGTCCGTCAGTATGTCCGTTAACTTTCCCAAAATAACGCTCTACAGGTCGCAATTTTCATTTGCTTTTGATGAAACTTGCTTGTAAAGATCCCTAAAATCTTTCGATGTTCCCTATAGTTTTTGGGGTCAGTAGGTCAAAGGTCAGGGATAACGTGAGCTCCTAAAGCATTTCCTGATAACATTGTATAAGTGAGTTTTCATTCAACTTGAGTCACATTTGCTCAGAAGGTTCCCTGTAACATGTAGATTTGAGGTCAGTTGGTCAAAGGTCAAGGTTAAAGTGACCTCCGTTGCTTTCGTCAATCTTGCTCAGAAGGTTTCCAGTAACATGTAGATGATCCCTATCATTTTTGGGGTCAGTTGGTCAAAGGTCAAGGTCACAGTGACCTTCAAAATATTTTCCTTGATATCGCTCTACAGATCGCAGTTTCCATTAATTCAGACTTGCTCAGATGGTTCCCTGGAAGATGTAGACGATCCCTGTTGTTTTTGGGTCTGTGGGTTAAAGATAAAGGTCATAGTGACATCCGTTAAAGTTTCCTTGATAACGCTCTACAGTTCAAAAATTTAATTCAAATTTCATCGAACTTGCTCAGACTGTTCCCTGAAACTTGTAAATGACCCGTGTCGAGTTTTGGGTCAGTCGGTCAAAGGTCAATGTTACAGTGACACTTTATATATTTTCCTTAATAACGCTCTACAGGTCAGTTTTAATTCAACGTTAATTACATTTGCTCAGAATATTACTTGCATCATTTAGATGCTCCTAAATGTGTTTTGGCGTAAGTGGGTCAAAGGTCAACGTCATGGTGACCTCAGTTAGATTTTCCTTGATAATGGTTTTCATTCAACTTTCATTTAATTTGCTCAGAAGGTTTTCTGCATCATGTTGAAAATCCCTATTGTTCTGGGGATCAGTGGGTCAAAGGGAACAGTCATAGTGATTTCCGTTGCTTTCTTCAAACTAACTTAGAAGATACCATGTAACATGTAGATGATCTCCATTGCTTTTGGGGGTCAGTTGGTTAAATATCAAGGTCAAAGTGACCTCCATAAGTATTTCCTTGATAACGCTCTACAGGTAAGTTTTCATTCAGCTTAAATCAAACTTGCTCTTAAGGTTTCCTGCAACATGTAGAAGAGTCCTAGTGTTTTTAGGTGTGTGGGTTACATGTAAAGGTCACAGGGACCTCCGATAACGTTTCCTTGATAACGCTTTACAAGTCACAGTTTTCATTCAACTTTCATTGAACTTGCTTTCCTGAAACATGTTAACGATCCCTATTGTGTTTGTTGTCAGTGTGTGAAATGTCAAGGTCATAGTGACCTACGTTCTATTTTCCTTGATAACACTCTACAGTATTCATCAACTTTGATAAAACTTGCTCAGAAGGTTTACTGCAACACGTAGATGATCGCTACTGTTTTGAGGGGCAGTGGGTCAGAGGTCAAGGTAACATAGACATCAGTTAGAATTTCCTTGATAAGCCTATACAGGTCCAAGTTTTCATTCAACTTTTTTTAAACTTGCTCGGAAGGCTCTTTGCAACTTGTAGATAATTATGTCTCCCCCATATAATGTTTTTGGTCGAGTTGTCTTTCTATCTGTATGTATGTCTGTCCGTCCGGCACTTGACTTTCCGAAAAAGATAGGACCCATGTTTGAACCAGTGAGCTTTTATTTGACTTTATGTATCTGATACTTGCCATTCTAAACAAGAAAAAACATATAATGCACCGTTTTGTCTAACCAATGAAATAAAAATCACAAAATGCAATGACCAATTTCATTTCTTCTTTTCTGTGGCTTGAAACCTGATTTGAAACCTAGATTGAACAAGCCAAGTTTCAATCAAGGATTGAATCAAAGCTAATGCGGATTTCTTTTCTCTGTCATGGTCAAACCACTATCCGTTTCTTTTGTAAAAAAAAGAAAATTGCACGGGTATCCTCGTAAAACATGCTATAACGGTACGGTGATAGTCGGTCATTTTAAGAACTGCAGTGTAAAACTATTAGATATTAGGAAAATAGAAAAACCGATGCGCTAAATGTCTATTAAAACACAACGAATGCATTTATTGAGTGTGTTAAAATATTAAAGTGTGAGTGAGTGAACGATGAACGAAAATGGGGAGAACGAACGAATCAGGAAGGTATAATGATGCAGGCAGGCAGGTGAGAGATGGTGGAGAAGGAGAGAGAGGGGAAAGGTACAACCATTGAAAAAATCATCGATCATTTCAACAATCACCCAATCAATCGGCGGTCAGTCATTTAGTCAATTAATCAATACGAATGAACAAAGGAATATTAGAACAACATTATGTAATAACCAGATTATACTGAACATAAAAGTTCTTTTCCCGTAACTAAATATTTTGTTTCCTATTAACGTAACATTGGTACGAAAAAAGAACGTACAATAATTAATATGATATTTGTTTCCATTATTTTTAACAAAGAGGGGTGCGTAAATGCGCGACTTAATGAGTGCGAACTTGACTTAATAAAACAAGTAGACAGGCAAAAATATATATCTTATTTTAATGTTATCAATTTTATCATTATAATGAAATGTTAAACACCACCAAATTAGTGTTAATGTGCCGCTTCACAAGAAAACCAGACTTGATAAAAAAACCGGTCAAAATCAATGCGATTTCATGACAACTTTATGTAAATAGTTTTTCCTAAATTTTTAGAAAAATAACTGGAAAAGAAAGTCGCCCTAAAACTATTGGGAACATTAAAACCGTTAAGACAGTCGCAAATTTTAAAATTATAAAACAGTTGACCCTTTATCTAACAGTTGCCAAGTTAAATGGCGTATCTAATCAGGATCAAAATAACGACAGTACTGCGTTGTTACTTCAGTTTTGAAGATATTTACACCTTTGGCAACAGGCAACTGTTATAATGGTCAGATGAGTTAGGCAAAGAACTTTACATCACTGTTGATATGCTTACATGGAAACATTCGAGATTTCTGACTGATTTTTTTCAAAATATGTAATAGACTATTTTTTGACAGTCAGGCAATCATGAGTCCTCCATGTACATTGTTTGACGTTGCTGAAATGTATCATTAAACTTTTGATAAATCAGCTTCACGAGTGATTTTTTTCTGCTAAAATTTTCAGAAATAATAACAAGCAAACATGACAGTTCTGATATGTTTGTACTGTAGAAAAGTAATTATTGAAAATTAATGTCATCAGCATCTTTTTCGTAACAATAGGAAGTGGCGAGACAGAGAGCGGAACACAGAGCGTAGGGGGTGTGGGTAGGGCGGAGGTAGCGGAAGGAGCAGTGCTGGTTGTAAAAGATAAGGGACAAGTACTGTGATCTTCCTGTTTTTCTAAAATGCAATACTGATTTCAAAGTAGTCTTTACAAATGTATTATTTTCTCGGTTGTATTTTTGCAAAATTGTAAACTTTGAAATAGGATGTTATATAATCCTAATTATAAATCAAATCAGTTGTATAAACAAAAGAAATTTCAAGGTCATTGTTACAAAAACTATTTTTTGTTTTATTTTAATATCCTGTTTCAGTATTACAATCATTGACACACTGCCACAGGGTAGACATATGTTTTTGTGAGAAAAAAACCATCTAGTCCCTTTTGTTTTTGGGATCACTGGGTCAAAGATCAGGTTGACAGTGACCTCCGTAACTTTCTTCACACAGCCAAGAAGGTGTCCTGATACATGAAGATGACCCCTATCGTTTTTGGGTTCAGTGTGTCAGGTCACATGGACCTCCATAATAATTTCCGCGATAACGCTGTACAGGTCAGTTTTCATTCAACTTTCATCATGTTTTGGGTCTGTTAGTTAAAGGTCAAGGTCACAGAGACCTCCGATAACGTTTCCTTGATAACGCTCTACATGTCATAGTTTTCATTCAACTTTCATCAAACTTGCTCAGAAGGTTTTATGCAACATGTAAATGATACCAAATGTTTTAGGGTCAGTGGGTCAAAGGTCTAGGCACAGGGACCTCCGATAACGTTTCCTTGATAACGCTTTTCAACGAACTTGCTCAGACATATCCCTGAAACATGATAGAACATAAATGATCCCTATTGTTTTTTTGGGTCAATAGGTCAAAGGCAAGGTCACAGTGACATCTGTAATTTTTTCTTCTAGAACGATCTACAGGTCATATTTTTCATTCAACGTTGATCGAACTTGCTCAGGATGTTCACTGCAACATAAAAATGATTCATTTTGTTTTTGGGGTCAGTGGGTCAAAGGTTAAGGCCAGACAGACCCGAAATTAGAAAATGATTTCTGCTCAAAATATTGAGATCTATTTGACCTACAGCTTTTAAACTTCATCGGATGATAGGTCTTACTGAGTAGATGATTAATAATGTTTGTTTTTTGGTCCAGTGGGTCAATGGTAACGTTCACAGTGACCCGAACTTTGAAATCTTTTCAAAAGAATATCCTGAAGTCTTCATCACCCACAGTCTTGAAACATCATAGGATGATTTGTTTTACAGATTGTAGATAATCACTACTGTTTCTGGATCAGTGGCTTAAGATAACAGTAAGCTTTTCCTTGAAAACATTGCAGTAGATTTTCACAAAACTTACTCAGAATAGTCCAGTCAGACCAATACAGCGATACTGGCTTATTTTGGCCTCTTGCTTTAGGTTTGTCAAAAAAGATTTTAACTAAAATGCAGCTACACATGTACTCATTATAAAACAGAACTGTTGTACAGATTCATGTATTTTAGTTAAAACTGTTCGCTCAAATGTCATGTAAAGAAAAATTAATTTCTTCAAAAAATATATTCAAGTAAAAACTGTAAAAGTAAATACAAGAATCAACAATGTATATAAGAATCTAGGTAGCAATTTACAACATTCCATTAAAACTGTTTGTAGGGTTGTATTAATGGCACCGCTACGCTGTATGGTTACGTTGGAATTTCAAAAGCGTGTGTAACGCTCTATTATTTGGAAGAGTATAATTTTAGATATACATATAAAGTCGACAGGAATTAATACTGCAACCATTTTATATGAATACTCGTTCTAAAATATTTTATTCTCGAGAATTCTAGAGAGTTTGAGGAACTTTATTTTTTTCACCAACATCTGAGAGCGAGCAGCTTTAAAACTTTAGTACATGTAATATTCGTTTTCTTTGGGTAGGAATCAGTGCTTAATGTCTTTCTTAAAATTGTGATGGTCACTTTGAACAGTAATATCACTTCGGCTATTAATAAGTTTGTTATTTCAGATCATGTAAAGGTGTGAAAAAGGCATTATCTGAAGGAACTGAAAAAAAACTTTTGGTGGCACAAAAGAAGATGAATTACAATGTCAGAGTAAGAGGTACTATTAACCGTGATATAAACGTCTGCAAAATATCTAGTATATGTGAACTGCCTGGAGGTGAGATTCTCTTGGCAGACACGAGCAACCAGAGACTGAAGAAACTGAACAGCAGCTCATTCAAATTAGTCAGTTACTGTGATCTTCCTTTCCGTCCCACCGACGTATGTGTTATAGGTAAGGACGTAGCTGCAGTAACTTTTGGTGAGAGTTCTATTCAGCTTGTGGATGTTTCAAGTCACATGAAGTTAGAGAAACACATTAAGCTTGTCAATGACTTTCCTTGTCTTCGTCTGGCATGCAATGGTGATAAACTTTATATAGCTAGTGAATGCGAAGTGTATATCTGTAACACAGATGGCACATGTGATGATGCTACATCTGTCCTGGATAGGAAATTTTCTTTGATCCATTGCATTGCTGTCAGTGATGATGGAGAGAGGATTTATATTTCAGATGTAACAGGAAGTCTGTGCATAATAGACAAAGAAGGAAAATTACTTTCAGATATTGAATTCAAAGGCGTCAGGCTTGTCTGTACTATTGGCGACGGAACCCTACTTATATACATGCACTCTCCGAATGAAAAGTGTGTGCTTCATGTAGATGACGAGGGCAAAAGAGTACTAGGCACTACGGTGTCTTCGTATGGTCCTTTACATTGGTTTCCAGGTTATCCAATGTCGCTATGTTATGATAGAAAACACTGCAGACTGATTGTTGCAGACTCTTCAGATGACACAATTACGGTTTTTGAATGTAACCGAACTTCTAAACAGTAATTTTCATTTCTATAAGCAAAGTAGCTACAGGTTCGAGTCCCTTCAACAGATTTTAACAAAAGCTTATAAAATGTCTTTTCAAGGAACTTGATATGTCCTTATCACATCAACGGATGTACGAAAATGATACACTAATTTAAAGCTATACTTGAAACTAACTATAAATTGACATTTGTCAACACAAGCTGTTGTGATGTCTTAAGATACATATAAATGTCCAAAACTTTACAATTACATCAAACAATACAACAATAAATGTTTTCAACGCGGTATAAGACGATTACCACAGGAAGGTTCTGATTATTTTAAGTATTTGTATACAATCTTACGAAATATGGCATTGTATAATTGTGTTGGTATATTTTGTGATATACATGGGATGTTCAAAGTGTAGTTCCTCGTAATCCTAGAAAAACTATTATTTTCCATTCCCTACGACGGAGTAACTCAATTAATGTTGCATTTTCATAACTTAGTTGACTATATATAAATGAAATGGTTGAAAAAAAGAGAGATGGGTGCGAATGAAACACAACATAAATAAACGCTAAAACCAACGTACGTTTATTTGCAAAGCAATCTTTTGACAAAGTTTCACAGTTGTATCATATGACTCTATCCGTCGGTGACAATATATTTAATGAAGATGTAGTGTATTGATAGATGTAAAAGTAAAGAAAAACAAGACGAAAAGAAAGAAAGAAAGAACAAGAAAGAAAGAAAATTTCTTAAATGTGACGAGCAGAAGGTTCGTATGGCATGGCTTTACATGCTATATATATTTTACAAAAAGAAATTAAATTAATAAGTGAATAAATATAGCATCTTAGATGTAATTCTGTTTGAAAGGTAAGGTTGGAAAAATAAAATATGGGCCTCGAAAAATTATACAGGTTATTTTGTTAACAACAGATCAGTCAGTGCAAAGGATATTTTTTTGTTGTTTGGGCATTTATGTTTTATGGGGAATTTTTGTTTGTTGATTCATTGTTGATGTTTTTTGCCTTATTTATCTTTGATCGAATTTAAATTCAAACTCCAGTTGAAAGCTGTATGATCGTCTCATGGAAGCACTACCGTATTGTTATATAAGAAACGCAAAACTTAGCCCTGTAAAAGACTTCACGAGACCAGCCTCAAACATATCTGCCTTAATGGTGATAATGTACCAGCTGTCAGCTGATCAAAACTACAATTTCATTCGCCAAAATAATAACAAAAAAGTTACTAAATTTGTATGGCGAATATTACCTTAAACTTGGAGATTTTGGCAACTCAGTTTGTTCCAAGTAATATTCCGCCATACAAGTACAATAACCTATAATATCCCACGCACAACCATCTAAAATGTAAGAATATTATGCTCTGGTGGTGAATAAAAAGTTGTTTGTGCTGATAATGCGGCGCTGTTCTTACACTTTATCTAAAAAAAAGCCACATTTATTTATTAGCACAGAACAAAATTACAGAATTTGACAGGACGCTCCCATATTGCATTTTTTGTTTACCAATGAAATCATGTCGAAATATTATTCAAAATACGATTGTAGACACAAAATGATTTTGTATGTTGAGAACTCGGTAGACGTAGTCTAGATACGTATAGAGTATATTCAATCGTTAAATACTGATTAAAAATTATGCATGACTGCAGAAAACAAATATATTAAACATGCTTATATAGTATTAAAGTCTGATTTTCAAAATAACCAGGACAGAAATAACTGAGCTTCAAATGTTAAATTGTTATCGTTTAGGTTAGGTTTCACTGATGTATGTTTTAACCAAGGAGTAGGTAAACCTAAGACTTTTCTCAGTGTTTTTGCACAAAGAGTAAAAGACACATGGAATCAATATTTTAACTCCAGGGTAGACAGTTCATCAAGAACATTGTTTTATCGCACATATTTTGACTTCATTTTAATAAATATCTCGATGTTGTGAATGTTCGAAAGTATATAATGGCTTTGTCTCAGTTAATAATGTATTTCCATCGGAGAGCAGTTAAAACCGGAAGATAGAGAAAACCTCAATGTGTCCCTTTTGAGGACCGGGTGTGTCTTGCATGTAATTAGTTAGAAGACGAATATCATTTCGTCATCATTTGTCCTGTTTACCAAGAACTTAGGGTTAACTACATAAATACATATTATTGGAAGTTTCCAAGTATGTTTAAGTTTACTCAACTGCTTATAAGTTACAATGTATCAGGATTACGAAACTTAAATATTCTATGCCTTTAAGGTAAGACAGCAGCTTCAAAATGCTCTCATATGATCGTTTAAATATATGTTCCTAAAAGACTCAAATCATATACCATGGTAACACACTTATTCAAATGATTAAATGCAGATGTAACCGATTATTTATGAAAATGATATAGAATCACCAAATCGAGGTAAAAAATACAAGTGTCATACATGCACCTATTAGTATGCATACACATTAATTTGTATTTGATGTAAATATGTTTTGCTTATAAGTCTTGTAAGGGTTCAATAGCAAATAAACTTCTTCTTCTTCTTCTTCTTCTTCTTCGGGGAGCATAAAAATACATTAACCATTTATCGATACTCATATAATAATGCCATAGTTTTTACCTAAATATATGAATCTGAGTTACAGATCTACTCCCATTGAAATTAGAGAAAATCTGTAAAAACACCTTATTTGACTATCCTAGTCAAACATTGAACATCCATCTTTTCAATCAGGTATAATTTTATTTATATTTGTCAAGAAGAGAAAAACTCAGTGTAACTCATTTATGACATGTTTTCAAAGCATCTGCTTTATTTTAAGCTTGATTCTTGACCATGACTCAATATGGCCAGTTTAAATGGTAATATAACCTTAAAAGTGTAGTTTGTCCCCGTGAGAGAATTGTTAATTCGAACCAGTAAGCTCTCAGGGTAATAAAGTTTTTTTGATGCTGTCTTTATACAGTTTCAATATATAATCTAGGAACCGCATCAAACGTTTAAACAGAATTTTTACGATAAAATCAATTAAATTGTACGAAATAATACGTAAACTAAAGGCTTCAAATCTAAGTGATTAACTACATGAATTGACAACAGTCCTTGACTGAGCTCGTGATGAGAGCATTTCCTTGTAGGGCGGTAGCACAAACCATCAACACTTCTATCATTGGTCAAGCGTTTTATATCGAAATACAACACACAGAATGTAACTACTAATCATACTAAATGACAAGTTCATGGCAGGAATGACAAGTTTAGTGTTAATAAAATGAACGAATTGCTGGTCATCAGAGACCATTGATTTATAGTTTTTTTATTTACAGCTGAATAAAGCTTACATACTCAATAACATGTATTTATTATCGCAAACGTTTCGTTAACCTACCCTGTCTTTGATGTGTAGGTCAGTGTAACATTCAAGAGAAAAAAGACCTCTCAATCTCAACAGACTTATAAGTCTAGCAAAACATGTACATACAGAGTTGTTTCCGCTATTTTCGCGAATTTCCCACTTCGCTAATTTTAAAATATCGGGAAGGAATTCGTTTCACATAGATTTACTATAATAGGTTTTTCCTTTCGCGAGACTAAATGCTGTCTATTCACAAAGTCTCGTCACGCGCGAATTACCCGATTTTCAGTATATATAGTTTCTGTCATGAGCACGCGGTTCAGATCGAAATATCCGTAACCTCGGGTAACTAGAAATTTATCAAAATGATGCATTATCATAAAAAAAAAACGCTGTTTAGACATTGTGTTTGGGAACGTTACGTCACAAGTCATTCACGAGAGTCGTCTGGCATAGGAGGGGTGCCAGACCGATTTTTCCGGCATGGGTACAATCACCGGAAATGCCGATCCGATATGCAAGAAATAATTGCTCTCTCTCGAGACTCACTCCAGATACAGTCAACCCCGAGGAGTGAGGCATTGTGGAACTATATCTGTGTTTTGCCTAAGAACAGTAGCTACCACGGTTCGGCACTGGTTCCGATCCTGAGGCGGTTAGCATTAGCGGTCACTTTTATATATAGCGTGACCCTGCCTGTAACTCTATGAACCCAATCGTATTTAACAAGTTAATTTCTCAATCAACCGGTAGTTCGTACAACCAATTTCAATTATACTTGCCCATAAAACAATGTCAAAACTTTTCAAATTTGTTAAATTCAAACCTGTCCGTTTGAAACGCTTTGACACGATCGCCTATAAGCGAGTTATACAAGATTACGTTATTTGATAGTTTGAATGTAAACTTAGTTTTTACTTTTGAGTTTCTTTTGCTGAGGGCTGTTGGTATGGTGGTTGATTTGTGCCAAGTTGAGTTGGCAGGGTCAGCAACACGAAACAACGACAACAAGATATTGTAAGGGAGGGCTAAATAATAAAGGCAACAAGTACGACATACAGTTATGTCGTGCTGTCACGTGGCGACTTTTCGTTGTTTCACCATTTTATTGTCGTTGTCCCGTGTTGGAGAGGGAACCAACACAACAACACGACAAAAGTGCGCGAAACACAACGTTGTTGGGTTGTCGTTGAACACGAGATAACAATAAGACGAGAATCTGAAACATCGTTTTGACGCATAACTTCTGTCTCAATTGTTGACAATGGTATATGCCGAAATATACGTATGTGAAATTAAAATGCGCATGTCAACCAGAAGGCGAAATAACGATGTTGCAGATTCTCGTGCTGTTGATGTCACGTGCTGTCGTTATCTTGTGTTGGTGAATCATGAAATATTAAATATTCTCGCAGATATCGTTGAATTTATTAATATAAAAATGCACTTTTATCAATGAAGCATTGAGAAGGTGAAGTAAAACCAATAAAAGTCGCGGTTTCGTTTGTTGACCTCTGAATGCACGCACCTTTCAAACTTCAATCTTTTTTGATGTTACTGAATAGTTGGCAAACATGACACAGCGAGTGTACTAATTGCCCAACACGACCACACATTTAAAGAAATAAATTACATCATATAAACATATAATTAGTAACTTAGAGGCTAAATAAGTTACAACCTTCTCCAAATAGTATGTTGAATGACGGCTTACGGGAAATATGAACGGCAATTTCCGGTTATGTTGCAAATCTCCATGGCCGCAGGTGCGTAGGACAGACATAGTGGTCACGTGATTTGTGTATCCTGACCACCATGATTAAGAAATGTTTCATCTATCCTTTTTAGATATGAAAATTTAATTTTTTGAAATAATAATAACAGACTGGAAAATAATGGAAAATTTTAAACAAAAAACGGAAAATGTAAATGAAAACAAGTAATGGAGAAAACTCAAAAGGTAAGACAGTTTTCGTGTTTTTTTAAATTAACAATATAATATTTACCTGATATATATGGCATGCCAAACATTTCTAAAGTTATAACTCTGTGTTGTCTTCTTATTCAATGTTTTCATATCGTTAAATTTATTATTGTTGTCTTATTTTTGTGAGTCTGATTCGCTATTTTGTCATTCATTTTGCAAATTTCATCATTTTTATTAGAATTTATAGACATGATGCATGACGTTATTCTTATTGTATGTTTAGGCATAATTATTTATATCAAAAGTTACTATTTTTGTTCCATATTTTGTTATTGTCAATGTATGTTCGGCGTTTCATTATTCTTATTAATATACATAACCGTCCAGAAATATACAACCACAGTGGGGAGACGTATTTAACATTAACGACGTCTAAACTAAAAACGAGTACGAATAATGAAATCACTTTTAAAATAGTATTAACATTATAAATTAACAACCTTCGAATTTGACGGGTATTTTGTCGTAATTGTAAGTCTATTTTGGAAAATTCAAGAACACCATAGTGTTTTTGTACTTATTAAAATATATATACTAAACGAAACATCTAACGCACCACCTGCCTTTTTCCTTCTTTATTTAATTACCGACCCTTCCAATATCTGCCATCTTATTTGTAGCTATCAATGCACGAAAGCTTTCATGTCTTAGACATTAGGTAGATACTTCCGTTACATGAATATTAAAATGATCGGGTTATACATATGGAAGAGAATTTTAAGAGTGGGTTTCGCAAGGATCATGGCAATAACCCATGTTAAATTAAAGTTCTCTGCCATATAATTGGTACCATTCGATCATTTTTAAATTAGTTTCGTTTAGTATATTATCAAGGGTAACAGTACTGACTGCTACAACATGAACTGAATGTTAGTCTTCAGGGTCATGCACTTAATTTTCAGGAAATATTTCTGAAATGTGGAAATTTCTTAAAGAATATTAAGTTGTTCTCTTTACCATTAATACTGACTTTGTCGTGTTGCTCCCCATTGACATTTGACTTTGTCGTGTTGCTCCCCATTGACATTTGACTTTGTCGTGTTGCTCCCCATTGACATTTGACTTTGTCATGTTGCTCCCCATTAACATTTGACTTTGTCGTGTTGCTCTACATTTACATTTGACTTTGTCGTGTTGCTCCCCATTGACATTTGACTTTGTCGTGTTGCTCTCCATTTACATTTGACTTTGTCGTGTTACTCTACA
>JAUMHA010426525.1:0-29600 GCA_032359765.1 Saxidomus gigantea | reverse complement strand
TAAGAAATAATTTTTAATTTAACGGTAAAATGTCTTTAGATCTTGCAAACTAATCATTGAAACGAAAACCTCAGCAAGAATACGGGTTGTTTCAAATAAACACAACTGAAGCGAAAATATGAGAAATTTTTCTAGTGGTGTTACATTTTAGTTTGAGCATTTCATTTAAAACCAGACTATGGTATATGCTTTAATCAGCTCGTAATAGAATACACACATTGAAACTGCACGATGCCTGTAGTTGTCTCAAAATGTTTCAAGTATGTGCTATATGTATGTATCCATTTGCTAGTTGTTGACGTAAATAAATGTAGCTAAAATTATCAAACACGCTTTTAGATATTGGTTATAATGAAAAATACTAGTATATTCCTGATATTTCGAGATAAATGGGACTTGCGACAAGAGTGTATTATGAGAAAGAAAAACATTATTTTCAGGTTTGCAATAAATTTTGAATCAAGCAATGGATATATTGCCTTACATCTGATCTTTAGAAGTAGTGACGTTGGGCTTAACACATGGACCACTATTTGGGAAGAAGATGTGACGTGCTCGTCGCTTGACCCGTTTGCCTCTTATAAAGAATACATAATTCGCTTTGAAATATTCGACACTTATACGAAGGTAATACATCTAACAGCCTTTTTTAAGTTAACAATACTCTTTATTTTTTATCGATGTGTCATTTCAGCTTAAGACCATTGTCTTTGTTACTGTAGAGCCTATACGCAGACGCATGCAACATCGGTTTTAAAACTGACGTCGCATAAGCTAACCCGACACAAAGATGTAAAGTAAAAATATCTCAGCTCTAATTTCAGTGATTACATTGCTCTACATTTCCCCATTTTGCTTATTTACGTAGCTGTAGTATCCGGGAGAATTGTTTTGTCTAGTTTAGCCAAACAAATAACAAAATTATGTTTTCAAATAGAATACAAAAACAAAATTATAATTATTTTGAAAACACTTCTTAAAGTGTTTGCAAATTATTCAGCAAAAGGACCCAATAGTAAATTAACTTTAGCTATTTTTTTTCATTTCACTTGGCCTTATATATAAAACTTTTAATAGCTGACTCTTTATCCGGGAGGCATGAAATAGTTTAATGAAAGCCATTTACAAATTTTAGGAATTACGGATTTTCAGGCTGCATTTACGCAACGTTATTGCCATTTATTTCGTTGGCTTTTACATCATAAGTCTCATTGTGCATATTATTTGAACACAGGTCCTGTTATGAAAATTGATGTATAACTTTTTGCATTTATTTGTAATTATAACACTATGCAAGTTGATATTTTCTGACACGTTCGTTCATTTTAGGTTGTGTCAGGTTAGCTTGCGCGACGTTATTTCTATTTTCAAGGAAACAAATTACAAATTTTGAACTAGAATCTAGGACAGTTACCTCTCTACACAATAAAGTGTGTTCCGTCAAAAATTAGAGAAACGAATAAACATTTTTTTTCGACAATATATCACATTAAAGTCAAACAGGTACGGGTATATAAGGTTATGTCAGGTTAGCTTCTGCGACGTTATAACTGTTTTAAAGTAAACAATTGACAAATTTGAACCAGAATCTAGGATTGTTACCTGCCTACACAATGAAGTGTGTTGCGTTATAATTAAAGAGAAATGAATAAACAGTTGTTCGACAATAAATGACATTAAAGGTAAAAATTGCAATTTAAGAGTTGTCAATTTCCGGTGTTATTCCAGTTTAGACAAAATCAACTGTAAGGTAACGAATGATAATAACATAATTTTTCTTCCCCCTCCTTTCCGTTATCCTAGAAGTGTGTGCCGGAGAACGTCATCAGTATAACGTAGGGCACTACGATTGCCATGATTGATCTCCAGATCAATTTTTCGATCTCCCAATATTCCGCCCAAAACAAATACGCTGCTACCCCAACCAAAGCAATCATTTTGTAGAAGGTTGACTTTGTTTTTCTACTTAATTACCACATTATCACGTATATGAAATATATGCATACATGAACGGTTTTATACATGTGTAACAGTATAAAGTTTATTATTGAAATTTTCAAAGACGTGTACATGTATCAAGCCAAACATATTTTATCCTGTTTTCTTGTTTAATTAATATGACTAAATAGTATGAATTGGTTCATTAGTATTATTTAGGTGAAGAAACAAAGTTACAGACATTATTTCTAAATCTATTGTCATTTTGGCTAAATAAGTATGTATTTTTCTTCAATGCGGAAGAAACATTATATTTTCCCGATTCTAAGGTACTGCCGCATCAGACATATTATGTAGTTATCTCTCCTCTCACATTTTTTCCATTCCCCGTATATTTTCCCGTCATAGGCGTGAAAGAGATCGGGGAGCATCTGATACCAGCGTTACAATAACCGAAACATATTATAGAAAAATTGCACATATAGTATGTAAAATGCTATCTAATTAGTCAGAAATGTCAACACCTTATCTGCTAATTTCTTTTTTCTGTGATACTTTGTATCTTTTGAAGAGGTAAAGATCCACACGTATAGTCCATTTAACAACATTCGTTTAATTAAGATAATAGCATAAAATGAGAAGTATTAATTGAAATTGATATTAATGTGATTGAGTGAACCTCTACAGCGATTTTCCGAAAAAAGTAAGAGCTTGTTGCGAATCGATAATAAATCATTACATTGTTTTAATCACATTAGGTCCGTATATTTTGCATACGAATTATTTCCATACGTGAAGCACATAATATTATTGTTTGAATACATAACAAAAATAAACTGTATATCTTTTACAGATATGTATAGACCAGACGGTATGCTGTCAGTATGATCATCGATTGCCTGTCTCAACAATTACACGAGTAATTGTTCCATTTGAGCCACATGCCACCTTGAAGAGTGTAAAAATCACGACAGCATTTCCTTAACTGACGAAACTTATATTTAAAACCGACAATTTTAATTTCGATATATCTGTTGTCAATCCTACATATTTGGACGGTGATGCTCCGGGTGCTTCGCCATACGGAGTCTACATATCTCAACTTACCCATTTTCATTAGAAGTTTAAATACAAGAAATCTTAACATGACTGAAATTTTATTACAAAATGGGTATCGTTATTATAAATTGCCCTAAATTTTTCCAAAGTTTACAATAGATCCTAAGTTCCTTTTAATAAAGACAATGCTAATAAAACGAAACTCAAATTACATGGGATATGCAATATGAGATTTTCCAGCACTGGTGAAAACTCCTGATACTCCGAACCGGTATGAAAGAAGCTTTGTCTCTAGGCCCGCTGTGACACAGTTTCTCTTGTTGTTACATGTAATTTGTCTTAAGTGACACAAATTACAGTCTTTTATTTTTTTATTTCTTGATAAACGCTAGTGATGTTCCTCTTCTTGTGTCAGATCATATCATTGCAAAATTCTTTCTTAACTGTTTGTACTTTTTGTAATAACTTTTAATTATGTGTGAAATACTATTGTTATATTATACATTGTCTTCTTGACGAACGTTCAATACAATTTAGTTTGACGCATCGGCAGTTTGAGGACAACCACTGTACTTCGTATATATTCAAATATGTTGGAATTTTCGCTCGTTTTCGGTTAAAAGAACAACACAGATTGGTGGAAACTCGGTGTGTAGCACGAGTGATTTAATTTTTCGCATTCGAACGACTGACTGTAATTTATTCAACGGCAACATAAAGGGACACATTTATTATTTTGATTTTTACACGCCATTTCCTTTGAAAACTATCTCGAAATATTTTCAACTTACAGCAGTACATCATTGTTACTTCAAAACGCGAAATACGATTGGACGCACTTGTTTACATACATCACGCAATTACGTCACTTCGCGGCACGTCGTCCTTGGATAAACGTGCTGTAATCTATCGTAAAATAAGATACAACTTATTCCCTACATGTTTATAAATGAAACACAGCTTAATCGTATTAAAATACTTCATAACGTTATCGAGATGAATTCTTAATGTAATAAGGTGACTACCGGACGACCAGCCTAACATACGTGTATAGGCTGCCGGTTACCGGATGAGCAGCCACTTCATTATTATAAACCCTATTTCTTATCTTCTTATAGTCGTTCCATAAACTGTTTGAGTTAATCGGGTTGTTCTTTCTTTTTTGTCTCTTTTCTTTATCAAATTACTTAATTCAGAATCATTAGGTCGTATCAAAACCTTTTTATTCGGTATACTTCGAGAAAGTATAGTTCGAGAAAAGTGTGTATGGATCTAAGGCAACAATTATTAACATCTCCGTCGTATAAGAAGCCCCAATCAGTGGTTGTTCTAATTCACTTAAATTGGCAAAGTTAGCTTTGTTGTACATCCAAAAATGACGTTAATAACTTTCACTTAGGTAAGATATCTTTAAATTGTGATCACTTATATCAGCGGAAACCTGTGAAACACCAGAGTTAAGAACATCGAGGTCTTGTAAACCAAGGTTATGATCAATGGAAGTTGGTGAAAACTCTGTGACTCTCGTAGGTTCATTAGTTTATACTAATTTATTTAAGCTCGATTGTGAAGAAAGCTTTGAGCTTATCGAGTCACTCTCGAGTCGGCGTCCTGGAAAAACCAGTACTGGTGTCATATGAGGAGGTACGGTCGTGACCTAAACCTCTACACCACCGCTCCCCTTTAATAGTGTTATTAAAGTTTTCAACGCAAGAATGTATTTTAAGTTGTGGATACTGCTTTTCAACGGATCTTCATTAACGTCCCCAAGCATGACAAAGTAGTTGCATTGTGCAGTTGCCTAATCTAGGCCAATATTTAGATTGTCCAAAAATTGCACAGCTGAGTTAAGTCGCCTACATACAACACTAATGATAAAAATAACGCCCTTGGTGTTTACTTTAATCCATATATAATCTATTATCAGAATTTCAAATTCGTTTTTTTTTTTAATTTTTCTGTGCATAACTTTGTGGAAGTATAGATTACAATTTCGCCAGAATGAGAAAAATTGTCGTAAGGATAAGAATAACCATCTAATAGTATTTGTTCATCTGGTACTGAATCGTTTAAATGCCCTACCGTAAAACATAATATATCGTAATCTAGAAAATATATTTTACATACTTTTTTTCGAATTTTCCGCATTCTGCATTAATTGTTAGTGTTATTTGTCAGAACTGAAGACTTTTGAATAATCAGCGACAAGTCTGCAGGCTGTCATATTATAACGTGCCGTTTGAAAAGGAGATACAGGCGTTTCAAGTTGACAAGACACATGAATATGGCTAACGGGAATACCAGTTTCATTTCTGAGCCCAGGTTCAATCAATGATTATATTAACGTTGACAGCAGTATCTCAAGGTGTGAAAACGACCGAAACTTCAGTGTTTCAGCCATATTGCACCGCTTGTTTGTGACTATGACATTACAACTAACCAATGTGAACTACGTTTAAGTAACACGTATGGAATAATGCTATCGGACGTCTGCCCAACATGATCAATAATTAACTATTATACATCAAAATTATCATTATTATATGACCATTGCAGTTTTACCTGGCCCGTAGAATAAACTGGTCCTGCCGATATATAGATTAAGGAAGTAAAGTTAAAAATGAATACATGCCTACGGCCGAAAAAGTCTTGTTACTTAACTGTTTTGTCCACTCCTGAACCATATATTGCGTTTCAAATTAGCATGTGACAAATGATCATTGTATATCGAGGACAAAATAAAACAAGAGATCCAAAAGAGCCAGTATCGCTCTACTGGTCTGTTTGACTGGGTTGTTCGGAGTAAGTTTTTGAAAATATTTTGCAATGTTACAAAGGAAACAGAGTTCACTGTGACTTGGAGCCACTAACCCCAGAAAACAGTAGGGATCATCTACTCAGTAAGACCAATCAGTCTATGACATTTGAAGACTGTGCGTGGTGTAGATCTCAAGATATTGAGTGGGAAAGATTTTCAAAGTTCGGGAACTGTGACCTTAACCTTTCACCTACTGACCCCAAAAACGAAAGAGATCATCTATTCAGTACGACCAATCATCCTATGACATTTACAGAATGTGGGTGATGCAGATCTCAAGATATAGAGTGGAAATTATTTTCAAAGTTCGGGTCACTGTGTCCTTGACCTTTCACCTACTGACCCAAAACAATAGCGATCATCTACTCAGTAGGACCAATCATCCTATGAAGTTTGAAGATTCAACGGAAATTTGTTAAACGTTCGGATCAATGTACCCTTGACCTTTGACCCACTAACCCAAAAATCGATATGGATCTTCAATATGTTGCAGGAAACCTTCTGAGCAAGTTTGATGAAAGTTGAAAGAAAACTGTGATCCGTAGAGCGTTATCATGGAAAATCTAATAGAGGTCACTGTGACTTTGACCTTTGTCACACTGGCCCTAAAACAATAGGGATCATCTACATATTGCAGGAAACTTTCTGAGCAAGTTTGATTAAAGTTTAATGAAATATGTGACCTGTAGTGTTATCAAGGAATTGCTTTCGGCGGTCACTTTGACATTGCCCTTAAACTCACTGACCCCAAAAACAATAGGGAACATTTACAAGTTGCAGAGAGTTATCAGCAAGTTCCATCAAAGACAAATGAATATAGCGACCTGTAGGACGTTATAAAGGACAAATTTACGGACAGACGGACGACAGACAAAAACACCATGGCATTAGCACAGCTGAACTTCGTCCAGTAGACCTAATGCTTATAGTAGGGAAGCAATATCTTGTGACAAGGCGGGCTTGATGCCGGTGTATTGTACTCACATTAAATGGTAGTTCTAGTTTAGTACTACAACTTTCCTGTGACAAGGCACGGCCCTATGTCCGTGTATTTTACTCACTTTCAATGATAGTTCTAGTCTAGTAATAAAGCTTTCTTGTGACAAGGCAGGGCCCTATGTCCGTGTATTTTACTCACTTTCAATGATAGTTCTAGTCTAGTAATAAAGCTTTCTTGGAACAAGGCGAGCCCTATGTCCGTGTATTTTACTCACTTTCAATGATAGTTCTGGTCTAGAAATGAAGCTTTCTTGTGACAAGGCAGGGCCCTATGATCGTGTATTTTACTCACTTTCAATGATAGTTCTAGTCTAGTAATAAAGCTTTCTTGTGACAAGGCAGGGCCCTATGTTCGTTTATTCCACTTACATCCAATGGTAGTTCTACGCTGGTAAAATAAATAAAGAAGTCAAAGTGCAAATGATATATTTATTATTTTATCAATGTAATAGACATTCATTTTAATTGTGAACTTTAAAATCAAAATGAATATTTATAAAATATCATTAATAATATTGAGTGGTCTGAATGTATCATTGTATGATATCTGCTCTATAGCATTCATCTGAAGCAACAGAGAACAAGTCAACTGTATAATCAATCATCTATGATAAAAAAGTCGTTATTAGTAAGATACCACTACCTGGTTTAAATCTGGTTACTACAGAGTGTAGAAATGTTTATAGGTTACCTTGACCCAGCCGGAATAGTTTCAAAATTAATCGACAGAACACAAATTCTGCTTATGTTTTTATCATAGGGTACAAAACATTTGACCACCAAACTGTTTAAGCTTTTTATGATTTAAAGGGGCACTCCCTACATCTACCAGATTATTTTCTCGAAACATAAATAATATGTTCAATGAACGCCAAATAATAAATACGTACATATTTAAAGAATAATATATATCGAAAAATGCCCCATTTAGCGCAATTAATCAGTATAGAGGCCTTCTGTAATAAATCGCATCCTCCCAATAATTGTACAACAACAACAACATTGCATTGATCATTTAATGGTTTACGGCACTGCTGATTTTATCGATAATGACTCGTATGCAGAGCTGAAACTGTTAGATTAAGTTATAATACTTCCAAAGACTCTACTATTTATATTTTGGAGGATATTGGTTTAGCGTCAGTTATAGTGTATGTCCCTTTAATGTATTAAACATCATTCTTTCAAAAGCCTCGATAATGTTTGTTCCATTAACCGTATCTTTTCGATCTTTCAATGATTCATATTCAAATTTTAAAAGACATTTACCGTAAAATTAAAAAGAAATATGTAATTGTATACCCCCTACCCCATCTCCTAATTTCAGACCAACTGAACGGTATATTACCAAAAAGAATAAATTGTCAATATTCAGTAACAATTATAACAATTTATCAAAAGTTGACATTTTAGAGTTACAGTAACAACACATTTAGTCTTTAAATGTTTAATGTCCGTCGTTTGTCTGTCGTCACCTTGTGAACTTAACATTTTCGACATACTATCACAATTATATATACGGCTCACATTTGCATACTGTTGTGAGATATGCGAACCACAGACAAATCGTTGATCTTTGTACAACAAACTTAAACATACGTCACATGTTTACTAAAAACAAACTTACAAATATAGGTAAAATAATTGAGCACTTAGTACTACAAAATACACAGCTGATATCTAAAGAACATAAGCAAGTGTTTTGGTATCACCAATCTGATATTCTAAATAGGGAAAGGTTTCAGTTTGATTTAAGCAAGTGAAACTTCTATCAAACATGTACTTGATTATACAGCGGCAATCACTAACTTACATGCAGGTGCAAAGAAAGATCGTTTCAAGGCAAAAACATATTTTTACCAATTTTAAACAAAATGTTAAACAAGAAGTTTTCTATCAAATCGTATGTGATATGACACTTCTGCTATAATGCCCATAATAAAAGATGTAAAACTTTGTACACTTTGTAAAACAAGTGACCCCCTGGACAGGGCCAATATTGACCCCAGGGGTAAAATTTGAACAAACTTTGAAAAGGTCTACTAGAATATGTTACATGCTAAATATATAATCTCTATGCCCAGTGGTTTCAGAGAAGAAGATTGTTTTCCCTATATAAGCCTATATTAAACTAAGTGATCCCCGGGCGGGGTCAATTTTGACCCGGGGGTCATAATTTGAACAATTTTGGTAGAGGTCCACTAAACATTACTACATTTAACAGCTCGTTAAATTTTCGGACAACTGGTTGCAGGTTGTAAAATTTTACAAATGCTCAAATATTGTCATTTTCTTTATCAGTACCTTTTCATTAACAAATACATAATGTTTGATGCTCATTAAAAAAACAGGTATAAGAAACTAAATGTTACAAAAGTTTGTCTTACTGGACTTGACATATTGTGTCAGTATTTCCAGATCCTTATAGGCAGTGTTTACAACTATAGTCAGTGTTAAAAACATAAAGTTAGAAGGAAACATTTTTGTGTTACAATAACAGCATATTGATTCTTAAAAACAAACAATGGATCAGCTTACTCAAACAAAATTAGCAAAGCAGCTATTAAGTACATGTACTCAATTTCAATTTACTGTATGAAGTAAACACGAAACATACCTGGCTAAGTTTATATTTTAAATTAATTGCATTTTGATACAGCAGTCGGAACGTAACAGTTGTCACACTGAGTGCTCAATACACGCACGATGTTCGCACGATACAAGCACGTTACACGTACGGTAAATACACGGTCCATGATTCAGAACGACACCCGATATGAACGATATACGAAGCGCACGCTACACGATAGACAGAGTACACGTTATACGATTATTTCGGACTTTTTACATTTTTCTTAAATTTATATTATTTTGTTTTATTTCACCAACTCTCTTTGTTTTGTTTCTCTATAACAATTTGTTGTCGTTTAATGAGACCAAATCAATTAGACCAATTAATTACACAATAGAAAAAAGACTTCTGTAAGTTTCAAATGTTCCACAGTTTACCTAGTTAGATATAATTTAAAGTAAGTGTCAAATTTGAACACATATGAGTGACTTTGGCAGGGTATTGATCCTGAAGTGCGAGAAAGCAGGCGTAAAATTGAAGTTAATTGCTGTCAACACTTTTCTTTAAAGCAACGCTACACGAAAGACATTGTCCATTTGTTTTTAACAACCAACATAATTATCTTGTAATCAATCATTCATAGTCTTGTAGAAGATTCGTGTGACGATTATTTTTATAAGGAATACGAGGATTACCCTAAACAAAAAGGTACTGTTCAATTATTTTATTTATTATTATTTTTGCTCGGACTTTAACTGATTTTGAAAAACTATCGTTTTTCGTCACATTGTCTTAATCTACCCAATAAATAACTTGGTTACATCATATCATATCATATATATCTGTTTCGGTGCAGAAATGGAATTAAAAAATAGGCATCTATTTTCCTTCTTTTAACTGGTACAGTTCAGTGTTACAATAATATGAACTTGCAATTTTAAATTGTGTGCAGTTCATGTTGCATGCTATCTGTCATGTAAAAACGAACGGCATTAAATAAAAAAAATACAAGAAAATACTCCACCCTGTTAATTTCAGAAGCAATTGATGTCCACTTTCCTCTTATAATTCCTAATGAATTTCCTTATACCTTGTCGGCTGCACTTAGGAGAATGCCGTGACAACAACAGTTTTGATATGTAGGAGAAATTATATGCTTTCCGTCGATAAAATATAATTAAATTTCGTTTTTCAGATGTAGACTGGCTTCGACCTGTACCAGAAGTCATATTGCCCATATTGTATTATATCATATAAATAATACAATGTGAAGTTAGCACTTTGTTTCTTTTTGCGGAGATATACACACATAGTCAAAAACATTAACGACTGAATAAAACATTGAATCGTATACCGTATAGGCCTATCGTGCATCGTGTATGAATGATACGATATGATATACGATGTACGTTTGAAAAAAATGCACGATGAGCGAACGCACGTATAACGCATGATACACGCACGATACACGCAACTGTTACGTTCCGACTACTGTAAAACAGAGAAAAGGAATCTATTGTTCTTTTACATGAAGCAGAGCCAAGTGAACGCCATTCAGTTTATTGCAAAAGCATCTTTTAAATGAAAATATAAGCACATGTCAATGTAACTGATAAACTCGGTCGTTACTTTATACCTGTCACGTATATCTCTAAATTTATGATTATACGCTACCAAATTCAAAAGCGTTAAAAACGCTGTTGAAATTCAAATATAATCATATAAAGTAGCGTTGCCGCATAACCAGCATTTTCAATCAATTTTTTGCAAATTTCTACCTAGATTTGCGCTTATATTTTTTTATTCTAGCCTTTAATTTTATATTTATGTATAAGTATGTCAAGTTTTAAGAAATATACTTTTTTCAATGGCAACTGAGAGCGAGCAATCAATCGCAAAAAAGTTCAAAGTTAAGTGCGAAGTGTATGAAAAGGACACTATTTTCAGGCGAGCTAATAAACTTTTTTTATAAACAATTGCTCCAAGAAATAAATCAAAATACAAAATGTAGTGAATGAAACCGTTTGAAGAAAATGGCGGACATACAGATGTACGGACGCTCGACAGTGAGTATCCACAGCAGATACCACTGTAAAGAAGTGATCTAAGTAACAAAGACGTAGACAATGGTTGTCAATAAGATGGTAGTCTGAGCTTCTCGAAATACCCGAGCATAAAATCTAAGTTCTATTTTCGAGTAGTAGAGCAAACACAACAGAATAGTAAAACAATTTGTTTCACAAGCTGAAAACTTAAACACAATCAAGCCTACAGTTCTATATACAGTTCTATATACCGTTCTATGTACATTTCTATATACAAGTCAAAATGTATTTATACAACCTGTGATATTATTTCAATTTAAATACACTTTCAAACAAAGTAAAATTCTGATTACACAAACAAGTAAACTCAAGAGTGTAAACAAGCTCATATATACATGTAACAGGATATACTATGGCATAGCAAACTGTTTTCTCTGTTTGGATCAGGTTTTAATATTGTAAACAGGCTGAAAAAGCAAGTATACCAATGAGGTTACTTAGGCTTTTTGTATTATTAAATCTTGAATCAAACTTACATGTAACAATTATCTTTAAGTCGAACATATTTTCTGCAGGTTTCGTTTCTATTGCTTCCAAACAGTACGAATAGACAGTTTTATTTTTATGTTGAGTCAGGGGCAATAACTCTGATAATATTGTTCAGGTCGTGCCTATCATCTAGCTCACCTGGTATTTTGTAGCAAATACGGCCATATACACTGTGTTCAAGTTGATAAAGATTGTCTTAAGAAATTATTATAGACTGTAAACACATTAAATTTGAGTAAACAGATAACGACAAAGCATATTCATTGGTTGTAATAGGTAACCTTGACTACGCTCCTGTGAGCTAAAAAGCCCCGACAAAAATGCAATTTTATAATGACTTCACACGACTTCATCCTGGACTCTTGAAATTGCTCATCAATAGTTTCTGGTGATTGTTTCAAAATTCTCTCCAAATTGATATATTACGGTAGTGGACTCCTAGTAAGCCAATTCACTTGAAACTGTTCAATTTTAATTCACTAGCCTAGTTTGTTTAACACAGGACTATAGATCTTTTGAGGTTGTCCGGGCGTAGGTTCGAATCCAGCAGGAACAATTTTTTTTTAAGTCTTTTTCTTCTTTGTTTTCATTATTTTGCATTTTTGTACATATGTTTATATTATTTTTACACTTAAAAGAAATTAAATAAATTTTACACATACGTATTAGCTTATTTGAAGATTTTATTATTTGCAGGCCCGGCTAAAATCGCTGATTAGAAAGTTCAAACTCTAATTATTTTAAACAGAGATGGTAAAACATTGTGAATTATTTTGCATGCTATTACCAAAATGTTATAGACAAATATGAATAAACAAAACGTTATGCCCCATTTCTAGAAAATGTTGATTTTTCTAAAAAAAACTTTGATGCTCAAAATTGAACATGGTCAAAAAATTACATGAACATTGTAATACTATCTAATTATATCTTAAACGTTTTATAAAACGTGTTAATAATATGGTACATGGTGTGTAATTTATGAAGGGAAATAGAGTTCTTGCTACTCTGATACCAACTTTGTACCAAATTATTGATTACTAAATGAAATACATGTACATGCATTTTCTTATCTCTCGCCTTATGTCATTTTTATGAATAATTTTAAAAAGAGGATAGGGTAATTAAAACCCCTATAACTAAGTTTTTTCATGGTAAATGTCTTTTAAAATTTGTTTTTAAATCCTGGAAATTATACAGATTAAGAAAATATTAAGCCTATCATGATTTGAATAGGTGCCAATGAGGGTCCCACTACATTAAAGCACAAAATACACCAGTAGAACAAAATAAGTCAAACCTGTCTTAAGTGACCACACAGGAGAAGCTGAAATGGTAGTCTCTTAAGACAGGGGGACTCTTAACTCAAGACAAATAACCATCGTCTAAAATAAAAAGGAATGAATATGAAGTGGCTGCATATTGCAGGTTGTTGCTTAACTCCGGTGGTTGCAAGGGCAGGGTTGACTGTACTTCAATACTTCAGTAAAATAAAACCTGCATGAATTCAAACAGCCAGATTGACTTCTGTCATAGGTATCTATAGAGCCCAAGTGTGATTCCCTGTAGTCTTTGATTGTGAGTCTGAAAATAGTAGATAAATAATTAAACTTGATTTAGATATGACTCAAACAAATACTAAACAATGGTTTGTACAATGAAACAATACATAATTATATTCTAATGATTAATGTAACTAAATATTTCATATTAGCCAAGACTGGATTTTCTTCAGAATTATTATATAAGGAATCACTGAACGTGTTGAATGAGCTAAAATACCCACACAGATAGTTTGTTTTTTTAATCTATTTTAAGTAAAAGTGAGCCTTGTGACCCGCAATGTAATCAAATTTCCTCTCTATGCAAGCTACCGACACACCAAGTTTCATTGCAATTGGTCACTATTAAGTTGAGTTTTTGTGAGGAAACCATTTTTCTTCTTTTAGTAACAGTGACCTTGAACTTGAAACAAGGTGGTTGCAACATGTATGGGCTCCGCATATCGTCTCAATATAGTGATCATTTGTAGTGAGCTATTCTTAAATCCTTTTAGGGGCTCAAGAGATATGGATCGTACATGAAATATAGTCAGAAGACCTTTGATCTCTACTTGTGACCTTGACCTTGAACCAAGGTGGTTGCAACATGGTCAAGAGACACGATTTGTGACCGACAGACCGACAGACAGACATACAACTCGACCAAAAGCCAAAACATCAATATTCCTCTTCCCCATTTAATATATTGTGCAATATAATACTTGTTATCTTTTAATTCATGTTTCAATAATAAATAAATGTATTAATTATGAAATTAATAAATGAATAAATAAATAAACTTACTTGTACCATATGCTTTCATCCTCAATTATTGAAGGCTCCATCAATACATTAAATCCGATTGTTTACACACAATCATGTCAAATAAAATCACAATATGCTGTGTTTTAAGTTTGTTACTTATTTACACACATTTTTAGAACTTTTATGCCGAGTTGTAAAGTAGTCCAGCATGAGTAAATGTTTGCACGTGTATTGTATTTAATCACATTATTTTATTGTTGTAAACCTAAACGCGCACTTATTGTCTTGAGTGATACCGTCGAGTGTGACGCTGAAATATGGCGACATTTTTATTCTGTCTTTCTCCTTTTCAAACTCCACTTCCGGTGTTACAGTGCAGCCCAATATAAATACTGTTACTGTTTGTTGTTGTTTGTTCACCTGGCTAACTAGATGACGGACTACTGAAGGTGTCATTGTAACCGCGACTAACTGAACAATTTCAATATTCACCATTTCCAGTGACAGCGACAGTTCCTTGTCACCGAGATTGATACCGAACAACCTAACATCTTTCACGTGAACTAACTTAGGTAATGTAGCTAGCATTGTTTCAATGTCCTCTGTGCATTTTACACTAGTGCACTGAAATATTTGTAGTTTACTGGCTGCAGGAAGAGAACTCAGAAAGCGCGACAAGAGACCCTGTTTAGACAAACGTCCTACACGACACTCCTCTATCGACGTCACATTGATGTTCAATTCTGACAGAGGTACATTTCTCAGTTCTAACGTCCTTAGCTGTGAATGTAGAGACAAATCTAGATTTAACCCAGCACAGGAATCCTTGTGGTCCGTACAGTATAAGCAACACAGCGAAATATCTCGCATAGAATTCCTTGTTGATAAATGCTTCACTAACTTTTCAAACTCATCATGACTCATCTTAAAACAGTACATATATATGCATTCTAAGTTATCTAAGCTATAGAACCGGCTAGACAATGAAGCAGACCAAGTACTATTTTCTGGTATAAAGTGATCAGTTTGCCATTTACTGGAACTAAAGGCTAAACATTTTACTGACCTTTGTAAAAGCGGTGTAATGTCACAGTAATCTAATTCTCCTCTGAAGTATATTTTATCTACATTTCTGAGGTCAGTAAGATCAAAATCATCGATAATTTCCTGGACGCCGTATGGGATTCCTTCCATTTCTATACTAATTGACCTTATATTTTCTTTGTTTTGGACGGCCAGCTGATGAAGACACGTCACATATTTTACCTTTTTACAGTTTTCATCAATAAAAATGTCTTGGTGAAACAATTTCAGTTCCGCGTTATGAAGGTTTTCTTTCACACAAGAAATATACATGTCTTGTATTTCTTTTAGCGGCCCTATGTGTTTTCCAATATCATAGGCATATGTCATTGCTCTATATCCCCGCACTACTTCATCCTTATTTATGACTTCTATCAACTCGCGTGAAATCAAGGATAACATGTTAACATTGATACCACTGAGAAATATGAAAATTTTCGACATTTCCAGAATATCCTTGACAGATTTACACTGTGATAGAACTTTATTTTGCACTGTGATTTGATCTGGCGCTGAGTGCATGTATAGAGCCGCGAAAAATTCCTGCACTGTTTTATGAGCAAACGATAGTTTTGTTTTTTGTTTTGTGAGTTTTGTTCGGTCTTTACTTTGAGACAATAATCCCGCTTGTAAGCAGACTTGCATGAGCTCTTTATTCAGGTATTCAAAGGCTATTTCATTGTCAAATACCAAGTTTTGTTCCCTGGCCTCATTGAATAAAGTTCGATATGCTAATTGTGCTAAGGATGCAAGAATTGAGTAGAATCTTTCACAGTGCGCGTGATTCCTTAAGCATTTAGGAATGTTGTTCTGATCTGGCTCGGCTAAATTCAATATGAACTTGTACTTTGTAGCAGCCTTTGACAACAGAAGTTCTATTATGCTACTGTATAACTTACACTGAGACTCTCCTAGCTCTACATTTTCAAACCACAAACATAACAGGTACATTAAGAGTAGTGGGATAGATTCAAGATCCCAGATTTCTTTTTCGTCTATAACTGCATTAAAACTATCAAACTTTTCTTGTATGTAATTTGCATCGTTGTTATTAGTCAAATGTGATAAGAAATTCATTTTGATTGTGTTTGCAGATTTCTTGTCAAGTCCAACAAGTTCCAGTCTTTGATCAATTTCTGAAGACTTTAAGTTTATTAGACTCAACTTCCAAGGCCGGGATGTAGTCAGGACCGTACATATTCCAGTCTTTCGATGAGGAACGTCAGTGTTGCCTTTCTTGCAGCTATGGTGTGTCCACTCATCGAGCCCGTCTAGTATAACTAGGCATCTTCCTTTGGAAAGCAGTTCTTCTATTTCCTCTGTAGATAAATGCTTGTGTTTCATTTCTTGATCAATTTTACTTGTGATAAGGTCACACATGTTACATTCCTCATCAGCGTCGCGTAAAAACAACAAAAACAAAAGATCAAAATTCTTCATAGAATCTATTTCCTCCTTTGAAAAAAACTCCTCCATATTTTTGGTAGGATAATGGGCCTGACACCATGTCAAAGCCAAACGTTTGCTGAAACAAGTTTTCCCCATTCCAGCATCAGCAGTTAAATATATTTCATTGCATTTCTTTCTGTTGGTATAAAACACGTCTTGCAGTGATCCGACAGGCGTCTTTTCTTCTTTTCCGCCGCCAATTGCTCTTTCCACTCTTACTGTGTTTATGTTTGGTAAAACATAAAACTTTGTAAGTGACGTGTCTACTTCTTCTATTAATGGAGATAGAGGGATCCTATCATAATTGTTCCTGTAGAAATCTACCAGGGTTTTCTTCAACACTGACATATAAAAGGATATATAAGTTTTGTTACTTTAGATAAGTATTTTAACATTCTGTTCCTCGATTTAAATACATGTATTTCAAGCAACAAGTGTTCGCGTTGTGTATGTATATATGATGTATGATTTGAAAAGTCGAGAGGTCAAGCAGACTATGTCACAAGCAAAGGGCATATAAAAACCTCCCGACCTTCCGAAAAAATCCAGATAGCTTCCTGACCGAACTATCTGGCGGCGGTTCGAACTAACAGCAGCAAGAAAACTTCTGGGTAAATGACCACGGAGGCCCAAGAGTCCTACGACCCATAACATCACAGTAAACAATCACAATCTCAAAACAAAACAATTTAGTATAACTTCCAATGCGCACAGCAGGCGAATCTCAAAGCAATAAAGTGCATCATTCGGTAAGATAGTAATATATAACGACACAAATATGTATGCACATTTTACCATCGAAAGTTTGAATAAGGCAGACGATAATCTTTTGACAGCTGTCAGGTGGTAGATTACATCTATAAATAACTTCCTTGTCGTACAGAATAACCACAGGTATATGAATTAAGCTTTATAAGTCGCAAATATTTAGCGTATGCGTGTAAGTGTTCATGTACGTATTCCTGGGTCCTGTCCAGATTCTGAAAGACCTACAAGTTTATACATTTCTATTTTTTTGGAAATTATGTTTGTTAATCTCTCCCGAGGCATATCCGATAATAGTACCAGTCACTTATTTTCAAGAGAGTGAGAGGGAGAGATAGAGAGAGACATACATGTACAGAGAGAAGGGGGAAGGGGTATACACGGCTGCGTGGACTAAGACACATGTAGTACAAGATGTCGCGCCCAAGCACACTCTACAGGTTCTGACTGGGGTTCAAATCCAGTCATCTAGGTTCCTATGTGAATACCATAAACACTATATCACTGAGATCCATGCGCGTTCTTGGACTCATGATCGACCTGAAACCGAATACGGGCTTAGTCTACTTCAATGCGCAAAGGTCCTTTATATTGCTAGCTACACTGTTTCTTATCATATTTAACAATTGTATCTCGTCGGGCAAATAGCCATTATTGTAAAGGTGTGGCACAGAGAAAGCGTGCCCCTGTGTAGTAACGGGGTTGCAACACATTATTATGTGTCAATGTTTTCAATATGTCTACAGATACAAAAAGTTTTCTTGAGGCTAGTATACCATTTTAGAATTTAGTTTTCTGATAAAGTTTTTAAAGTCCCAGGATTACAATATTAAGTACGAGCTCTTATTTTACAAAGAAAGAAGTGATTGTCTTACCAGCGGAAATCACCTTTATTTTTAGTTTATGTTTCTCGGTGGTTTATCGAAATATAACGGTGCATTATATGCCCACTCGATGAAAATTATCAAAATTTGTTACCCGGATTAACGTCAAAAAGTATACCGAGCGTAATGAATGCCAGAAACCATATAGCGATGCTTTTTGATGATGTTTTCCGAGATGTTTGACATTTTATTGAAATAAATTCGACAAAAGTAGATTTTGAGATATAAAATAAACAGATAAATTGTTGGTATCGATATAGTATCACGATAATTTCACTCTAGAACACCAAAAGTATATCATTTTTCAGTGCCAACTCGGTGAAATAAGAACGTGATTTTACACCGAAACCAACAATTATCCTCTATGTACCAATCACATTCCTAACTTACCCTTTTTAATGTACATGTGCGAAATATAGAGCAGTATTTTTTTCAATGTTATTCTGGCAACTCTATTTCGCGAAGAAACTATTTGAATACTAAAACATGAGTATGTCAACATTGCTTTATAGTGAATAGAACATGGTTCTATTATTATCCTATTAATACAAAATGTATATTGATTATACAAAATCAGTAAATCCAAAGCGATCATGGGACTTTAAAATTCATCATGACCATTTTAAACCTGGACGTGACTTCTTCAGCAAAATCAAAAGCATACACAGCAATGTCGCATTAATGATCAGAGCAGGACCATGAAAACAACCTTTCCGTATTTTTTCTTCAAGTTAGTTACTTTGCCGGGAATTAGTTGTGTCAATTTATTTAGGGGACATTCATACTTTTAGAAGATACCTTCCGTATATGATCACGCAGGCATGGCAGTCGGCAGCAATATATCAAATTTCATTCATATCAATTATTCATACGCCTTTCAGTATAGTTCGATAAGATAATTTTGCATTATCTCGGACTTTCTGTCAAACGATGCGCACGAGGTATCCCGAATATGCACGAAGTATCCCGAATATACTGAGTAAGATTAATTTACCAAACTTCTCGCAGCTATTTGAGTGGGTGAGCTCTGCTCTCAAATGTTATTTTGCACTATATTGGACATCTAAAATCGATGCGCACTAGGTATTCCGAATATACTGTATAGTTCGATGAGATTATTTTGTATTACATGTATTTTGGACTTTCTGTCAATCGATACGCACACGAATATACTGTATTGTTCAATGAAATTAGTTTGCCAAACTTCGCAGAGCTTTTTGATTTGGTGAGCTCTGCTCTCAAATGTCATTTTTCATTATCTTGGACTTCTGATGTCAATCGATGCGCATTCCTGACAATTAATATGTACGGGGTATATCGAATATACTGTATACTTCGATAAGATTATTTTTTCTTGCATATCGGATCGGCATTTCCGGTGATTTTGCCAATGCCGGAAAAACCGGTCTGGCACCCCTCCTGTGCCGTACGACTTTCGTGAATTACTTATGACGTAACGTTATAAACATTGTGACGTCAATTTCCCAAACACAACGTCGGAAAATCGTTTGTGTTTCATGTTAATTCATCATTTTGATAAGTTTGCATATAAAAATCTACTTTAACGTGCAAGACGGTATCCAAGAAAAAGAAGTTTACCAAACTCCTCACAGCGATTTGATTGGATGAGCTCTGCACTCAAATCACTGCCTTCACAAGATACCACGTGATGATGGAAAATGTTACGTCACGGAATGAAAACAATTCTAATAGAATTACTATTTTGAAATAACTTTTTTGTATCTGACCTCTTTACTGTTAAAGGTATATAATCAGATTTTGGCCATGTAACAGAAATTTTGTTTGAAACTTTAACATCTGATCGTTTTACTCAATATACCTTTCTGCAAAGGCAGTACAAAAAACTAACGTTAAATCTAAAATTTGTAATTCTTGAAATTTCGTAAACAAAATCTTGCTAAAACGGCTTATGATGGCAGTGATTAATGTTATTCTGAATATATATTTAAGTTTGATAAGATGCGAGAAAATAAGTGTATTGAACCTTATTATAGCCTAAGTACTTACAATGAACTTGGCCTTGATATTGGAGATCAGTTTGTACCTATTTAGCTGTAAAGATTTACATGTTCATGTAATAAGAAAGCGTAGCTTGTCATAACACCGACGCCGACGCCGACGCCGACGCCGACACCCCTTGTTTAAATATTCGAGCTAAAAACAGCGGAAACGAGTGTATTTTTGTTTTGAATTTATATCGAAGAATATATTCATTTAAAAAAGGTAGCTCGCGGGTTTCCCCCAGGGATCGGGTCATTTTTGTTTAAAGGCAACGCAGATTTAAGATATTTTGCATGACGTTCCCGTGACTAATTGACTTTTGTAGGAACTTGAATCTGGGTTAAAAGCGCCATCTAGCGGGAAGGTGTATTTTCGTCAATCTTCATGTTATTTTCGATATATTTCTGTCTATGTTGATAGCAAAAAAAGTTTCATAAATGCAATGTCGAATCATTTTTCATCTGAAAAAATAAATATATCTAATATTTTAGCCAAAGATATGAAAAAGTGCAGAACGAACCCTGTAGGGGCGACAATATTCAAAGCTAAAACAACTGTAAAGTTGACGCATTTACCGTCAATTGCGAAAAAAGGCCCGAGAGAAAAAACAAATATTAAAGCACAATGAAATCTTCAACCAATTTAAAGCATGAAATAAAAAAGGGGGGTCATAATCTCACTTTTCGTGCCACTGAAACTTTTTTGAAGTGGGAAAAAACATGAGAAACGTTGACGTAAAATAAAAGATTGGCGTGACGTAACTGACGTTTTCTGGCGTTTTTTGTTTAAAAAAAATACTAGCGTTGTTGCTTTATTATGCACAAGTAATTTTTGATCGATTACACAAAGTGTTCATGGTAACAATTCACTATTATTCGCGACACAAACGTGAATTTTGAAAAATCTATAACGTTTTTTTTATATTAAAGAAGTTTCATCTACTCTCTGCCAATATTGCTATAAGCAACTATAAGCTGTATTATTACCTTGATTTATAATTTCTCACTCAAAACGTTACTTTGAATAAAGAGTATTCCATAAGATATATCTATATAACCTCCTTATCATTCTAAATGTATCGTCTTACCTTTTCGACGTCTAGCTTTGCGAAAAAGTATTTTGTCAAAGAATTTTGATAGTTTGCTTTTCTTCTTTTCGTGTCTTGGTTCATCTGTAAGAAAATATTACCTCCATTAAATCAATTTATCTAGTATATTTGGGTCTCAAAACAACAATGTTTCAAGTTATTCAAAGCTAAAGTAATAGTAAATGTGTCCGTGTATCTTGGTGTTGAAAAATATACAGTCAATAGTTCCAATGCGTAGTAAGAATGATGAATATTAGAAATTAGAGTACGCTATTCAATATAATTGGACGGATACGCCAGCGTGTATTTATGTGTAATAACGTCATTATTTTACCTTAACACCGTTTAGTGCCACTAGAAAGAATGGATGTCTAAAATTAAATTAAGTTTTGCTCAAAATATGCTTCAAATGTAACTAAAATGGATAGAAAATAGTATAAAAATAATTACGCACATTCAAACATTTAGATATTTATTTCAATAATAAATTTCTATAATAATATTTTTGTTCAGCGATTATGTTTTGTCTATTTCTGATGACTAGCTACATGTATTCGTTTAATTTTTGCAGTTTATGCATGTAATAATTTATGTTCCCTTAAAATGCTTCTGAATGCAACGAGTGCAACGAGACCACATTTCATGATTCTAATATAGGTATATATTGAACTGTTGTGTTGTCAAATGCGTCCGGAAACGAGGAGCAAAGAAACGTTTGAACAAACTTTAATATTCGTCGTTGTAAAAGTATTGTGTTTGAAAACCATCTACTAAATTATAAACTCTATAATGTAAATTATATCAAGTGTAGTCTGTATGAATACAAAAATGTGATTGCAATAGTTTTACTAAATGCTGGTAATTATAACAACACTGCAACATTTTGCGTTTTGAACGGCTGCTTTCAGTCAAATGTTGCAATTTTTCGCCCAACAAAATCAGAATTTGCAGTGGGATGAAATGGCAACATCGTCAAATTTATTTCAATAAAGCAAATATTTCTTTAAATCTTCAATGCCTAATAAAGCTACACGAGACGAGATAATCAGCAACTTTATTACAAATTCAACTTTCTGTTGCATCAAACCTTTCATCGTTTGAGACTTGTCCTGAATTGCTTTCTCATGAATCTGTTTTAGGAGAAGTTCATTGTCTGTTCCTCTCTCGACGTATTCCAGTAACTCGACTAGTAGTGACTGGTCCGTCTTATTGAGACACGTTTTAAATTTATCATATCCAGTTTTGCCTTTGGGCCTGAGTTTCTCTAAAATCTTCCTGTTCTTTTCTGTTGTGTTCTTTTCTTCCTGAAACAAAAAGTCTGAATATTCAATTAACAACTTATTATGTATCAACAAACATATAATTGTTTGCAATTCTACACCACATTACAATAAACGTCAATTTGATCGTCAATTACGGCAACAGCATGAACAGTGTCAATCTCTATTGTATTACACATAAACGTATGAAATAAAAATGTTCTTGTTAGACACTGAAACGCCGAGAACTTTGAAATTTATTTTATAGATTTGTGTAGTAGTCCTCAATATATATTTTTCAAATCACGTGATTGGTAGTATCCACTGTCTAAACGTTCAAATACTGAATATACACAAAGAGCACGTAGATGGTTTTGAATTTTTCGTTACAGTGGTCAGGTATTCGTTGTAGTTGAATTTAGGATATTTTAGCTTTATGTATCAACCTGTCATTAATTCGCTACAGCTTAGATAATATACTATATTTTGTTTTTGATTTTTCAACAAATTTGTTTCAAAATTTGTTTATGTTAAGGAATGATTATTAGAGTTGTCTAGTAGAAGAAGCATTGTCAATAATATATGTATATCTAATGAACAGTATCATAGTTTGAAGATTTAAAGAAATACAAGACAAATCCGATCAAATGAGTTTCAGGTGATTTTCTAGACTGTAAATTGGGTAAAGTCAGGGTCGAACATCAAATAATTTCTTCTAAGAAGCATAACCGGAACCTTTTAAGTAAATTAGACAATGTACGAGATATGAAAATATGATAAATTGAAAGCAAATCAAAAATAGTATTATAATACAATACATTTACCTTGACATCCCTAATTTCCCTATAGCCAAATAGCTCATACTCTGTAGCATACTCTAATATAGGATATGGATTCATGTAATCTATCAGATTTCCACAGGCTGTGTCTATCACTCGCTTAGTTTCCTTTGATACCTGATCGCCATCTTCTACATCCACTACATTTTTTATTAAAAGAAATAGTTTTAATTTTTTTTGGGGGGGGGGTTAAAGCAATACATGTGTGAAGTAAATTTATACGAGTGTATCAAGAGTTGATTTAATCAGAAGTATGTCAACGCGTTCACTATGGCTTAAAATAAGGGTCTAAAATACAGTTAGTAGTGTATAAAACCAACCTGACTGTTCTGTGATATCTATACTTGGTGGAGATCGATCTGTGCTGCTTTCGGCTCTTTTACATGATACGCCCTGCAAACGAAGTTTTAGAAATTGTTATCTTCTATAGAGTTCAGAGTTTGGTGTGACATAAAGCAAACATTATCAAAATTGTGTAGGTTAAATCATTCTACATTTAAATTAATTAAATTTGATTCAAATAAATACTCGGAAGCAGTTGCCATTAAAACCATTGACTGATTGTTATGAAATATTTGATGATAATAGCCGATGATGCAGATACATGCATATATTGTAAATATTCGATTTCCACTGTAAAGGAAGAACTAGATAGAAAGATGCATTAAAATTGAATTAAATCTAACATAATTATTTTGTTCCCCTAACTGGCATGTTGGTTATTTGAAATATAACTTAGGGTTTTAATTACAATGTATTAAAACAAATGGCATAAACAGAATTAATAGTGAAACTAACTGAAGCGTTAACTGCGTTTCAGTTTCCTGCTTTATTCCATGTACCTGTACTATGTATAACAAAGCAGTTCCAAGTACGTAAAATGTTTATTGGAATCTGATGTCTTTGGAAGCAAACCTAAGTTCTGTGTTAATATTTTTAACATGTGAACTCTACCTACAATCTCAATAACATTTTTAGCAAAGTCTGTTTCACCAATGATAAAGGGATTCAACCTATTCGACTTAAGTTTGTTTATTTTAGCTATGTAGAGGACAGTGTGAATGGGAATGACATAGCTTTGTATTCAAAAATGAATACTCAGATACTTGCCTTCTTCATTTTTTGCATTGCATTTGTAATTGATAGTATTTTTGCTTCGGTTTGCTGCAACCTCTTGTGCAAACCGCTGTCAGTCATTTCTTCTAGTGCAGCTGATCGTGCTCCCGCTATTTCTTCTAGGGCCTGGTGTTTCTGTTCTTCCATTTTTGTCACTACTTCTCTTTCCCTATTTTCCAACCGGTCTAAGGCATGTAAAGCTTCTTTCCTCACTTGTGTAAGTCTGACATGTTCACTAATGCTTATTGTTATCTGATTGTTCTTCAACTAAAATGGATCAATGCTACTACTTATATAGGGACAAGAAATGCAACTTTTTTTATTTGTCTTATTATTTACAGGAAAGTGTCAGCCTAACGTCGGTCGGGCATTAAAACCTTGTATATCAGTTCTCTGTACTTTTCAGGAGAGATATTTTATTTGGTCATTTATTTAAACGGCATGTGGTGATCAAAATTACAAAAAATATAAAACCGTAATACAATATTTCATTCTTTCTGTGTTGATTAGTTAATATTAAGCCGCTTCACCAAATAAAATGAGATACGATTTTTCAGTAAAATAAAACTAAATATCCACGCAGTTAAGACCATTTAACTCCAGAATATAAATCCCGATTGCTGGTTTGTCCAATGACGGTCATTCTTGCCATTATCATACGAAATTGTAATCTTATTTGAATTTTATACACTGTTTTAAATAGCATCGTTAGCTTTACATAATACTATGAAATATGTCATTTTGATTTATTGCCATCCAGGTGACGACATCTTTACTTTACCAGTCTTTGTGTGTTTGTTGATTGATTGTTGTGGGGAGGCCTTCATTAAATGTTCATTTTGTCCCTAGCAGTATTTTCTTAGAAACACGTAGAGCGCAATAAAGTTTTTTTTTCTCCGATATATCTTTTGAATTGATTTGTTTGGTATGTTTGGTTTAAAAGAGGTCTTCGTTTATGCAGGTCATGACATACATGCAGGGTAATATTGGCACAGTAAATTTCTGGAAAGAAACAATGCTTATTAAATGTCATTAAACTTTATTGAAACTATCAGAATAATTTTAAACAGTAACTGACATTATTGTAATCCAACTTTACTTTTCGTAGATCTGAAAACTGATTTTTATGAAAGTTTTTACATTCAATACATAAAAACTTATACATCAAATGTTCAAGCAAGTTTGTAAAAACACAAACTAAATCAAGTAAACATAGCAGTTAACAATGAGAGTCTTAGGTATTCATACTCTACCCTAGAAAACATCTATATCTCGGTTCAATCCCAATGTTTTAAGTTATCATAAAATGGATGATAATCTGCGGGCAATACGGTTTTAAGTTGTTGCAGATGATCAAATCTTTTTCTTCTTTATCTTCAAAGGTCCGTTATGAAGAACTGTAGGTTCCGTCTCTAGCATCGTGAAGTCCAAGTTGCGAGCTCTTTGCGGTAAATCCTGCAGTTCTTCATGAAATGCTAGTTTAAGCTAAATATTGTCATTTGCACAGTAGTGAATAACACGGAGGTCACAAACTACTTGGTCACCGGTTTTAAAGCCCGGCCTGATCGAAGTATAGTAGGTAAGATCTAAAAACTTCTCGAAGAAAGAATGATCAATGTAGTGAACAACGTCGTACGGCTGACTTGGACGCGCAGTAGAAATAGATTCCACGTAGTTTTAAGGAACATGGATATTCATTTTTTTTATATTTCTTTCTGTCATATTGTGTACAGAGACCATCTCCATTTGAGAGTGTCCCTTTGCAAAGATTCTCTGTGTAATTTGAATTTTAAACTTTTTGGCAATATGGCACAAGGTATTCGGTAGTACAACACTTCTTTTCTGATATCCAGAACCGTCACTTTAGATGATTATGTGCTTAATGTCAGCCTCTTTGGACAGAATATCTTCAATGTAATTGGAAATGCAACTAGCACACGAATTTGCTGAGAGGTCGCATTGACCTTTATGCCAGAAAAAACACGTTTCTTCTATAGATTTCAAATCAAACATGGTGAAATCATGGCATGCTAGTTTTATTTTTTGGTACAAGGCACTTGCATTCAGTTTAAGAGAATTTTCTTCCCTCGCCCAAGATTTTCTACTTTGATTAAATATTGAAGCCTTTATAATATATTATACAGTCAACGTCGATCAAAGTTATATTTTTGTATTGTTGATATTTTATCTCTTAACATGCCTAATATTAATCTATGACTTTTGTTATTTCATATTCGATAACTGAAGTAAAATATTAATATACCAGAGTGTTTTTGTCTTTGTGGAATGCCCTAATTTGCATTGGTTAGCCGGCCATATACCGTTTTTTCCCTAATTCCAAGCGTTAAGAGAAAAAGACTTTTACAAACACAGGAACATTTCTTCACGAACCATGTGTAAGTATCTAAGACTACGTTGCCTTCTACTGTTGTCTACAATTGTCTCAGTGACTTCCTCAGATGCTATCATACATACATACACTCTTCTTTCTTCCCAGTTCATTTTGTTCCAAAATGCTGTAAATATTTCTTTCCTATCATCTTCAATTATCGTAGGACACTTTTTAATACCGAACGTTCACACCGTTATCTCTCAACTCGTTAAAGACGGACTCATTCAGTCCTTCATCTAAAATGTTGGATGGATGCTAGTAAGGTGGTAATAACGCGAACACTCTTCAAATGTACATCTAATGTAGTACTTACTGTCCATTAGGTAGCTGAACAAGAAAAGGTCCAATGTTAACAATTTGGTGAAGTATATATATCAGTGTATTGAATTCTGGTTTATATTGGCATCCATGACACTTGTATGCTATAATGTTTGTTTGAGAACATGATTCTGTATCACTTTCCCCAGAATATGACATATTTTAAAGATAAACAGTACAATACTTATAATTGATTTGATTATATTGATTGTATCTCTTCAGTACAGAAAAGTCTTCTGTAACTTTCTGCTTAATTTAGAGTTCTAATATTCAAATAATCGGAAAACAACCGTAAAGGTACATAACCTATAACATAATCAAAACATCGTATTTCAAAATTCTTGAAGCATGTGTTAAATATAGAAGCACTTCCAAAATGTCGTATCTCTATTTTCATCGAAAAGCCTATCGTAATGTTTTTGATTATAAAGTTTATTTGCCTACAAAGATACTATATTTGAAAATGTTGAACCACAAATGCACTGTGAATATGTGCTATTCAGTACTAACAGCATATCAATTAAAAGAAATTTGCCCTAAAGGTATAAGTTTGCCAAAACCTTTCATGATCAACATTATCCTTTGCTAGCACATAGAATACATACAATGTATATTACCGTTTCGCACACTAAATAATTTTTACAACAGATAGATAAATAAAGTTGATTACTTACTGTGTTCCTTCTTCAGTGCTTGTTGATATGATTTACGAGATACGAGGTTTTGATTTATAAAACAATCAGCCAGTTATAATACAAGATAACATCACGTGATACATTTGGCGGAAATAATTGGCAAAGAGGTACGACATTTTGACATAACGTGAGCCTTGACTTTAATTTTCCTGCGATATCAAAATGTGATATTTCGAAAAATCCGAGAAACGAGGTTGTAATACCTGATCGACGCTTTATTGTTTTATTAAAACGTGTTTACTAATATTAATTTCCTATCTGCCTGCATGAAATGACCATTTAATAATTAATTCAGAGACATATATTATTTCTTCTATGATTCTACTACATGCGATTTCTGCACCGGATATAATATATTTCAAGTCAATTCTCAAAGTTGTCCGGTCAGTATAGTAAAACAAACATATTCAACAACTGTCAATTTAAGGTAAATTCATCAGACATTTTAATGAATAATGGCAAAATACTTTATCTTTCTTAAAACAGTAATGTTGTGAATTTCAGAAAAGAAAAAAGGTTTAATTGATCTATTCATTTAATGATTATTTTGAATAAATCTAAATGTGGACGTTGAACTCATATTGTAACTCTCTATATTTTTGATTGATTTGATTATGTGTCAAAACCGTCTCTTGTGTGCACATAGTAATATAAACTAAAATAAATTATAACGCTTGTTTCTTTTAGGTCATGGTAGCATGTTTTAATGATTTTTTATGAAGAAGAATATAATGACCCATTTTCTGAGCCCTCTTATAGAATTACATAAGCTTGCTTTTTGAACAAATATTTCTTTGGGTTAGGGTTAGTTACTTTAAAACAATTACGAATTAGACTGAATTGCTCGAAATAAAGCAAAGATGATAAGCATTTATGAAACGTCTCGTCGGATGTATATAATATTTTGTGTGAAGATAAAAAGATAAGACCTAGGAGAAGTATCCAGCTTTATATATGTATAATGTCAAGTAATAAGACAGCGCAATGTTATTGCACAACAATGAATTCCAAAAAAGAAGAGTCGTTACAAACTTCTTGTAAACGTTATAGCAGTGACAATTTGCTTACCATCAATAACGCGGCGTAATGATTTTGATTTCAGCTAAACAATTTTCTATTTTTCTATTTAAAACAACTCTTAAATTCAAATTTTCAGCAATACTGCATTTTTCAAGAAAGATTTTCGACTTGGTTTTCAGGTATAATTTCAAAGTTATGAAAGAAAACAGTTACCGTTATCCAGTTGGAAATTAATTTAATGTAAAAATACCTTTATGAGATTCTGTACTGATTGATTTGCCACTTGATCATTAATTAGACACTTGGGATCTTGTAAAACCGCAATGAAGTTGTCTATGTAAGCTTGTAATTTTGAATCTTCTAGCTCCATTTTTGGGCTGTGGAG
>JAUMHA010426503.1:0-10105 GCA_032359765.1 Saxidomus gigantea | reverse complement strand
GGATTTCTAGACAAGCATTTTTTCTGTACCAATATGTTGCTAAATTGACACAGGTTTATGAAAATTAATTCTGGCGTCAAAATTGATGTCAAATACATCAACCAATCATCTCCCTAATCAGTCAAATAAAACATATTTGGGCACCAACATCAGTTTACTGGTAAACAAAGTAGTTATAAATTTTATGAATCCCTGACCTGATTTATAAAGTACATCTTCCCAATATGCCCTTATCTAATGTCGTGACAAAAACAAAAAATGGTAGGAGTAATCAAGTACTAAAGTCTTACTTTATCTGTGAAAAGTTGTATCCTTACCCTGTTACATTCTTAAACTGGCCTTGTCAGTCTTTCAATTTGGGAACAACCATTATAAATTTAGGGATATTAAGTAAAATATTTTGACTGCAAAACAAACAGTGTAGATCATGATCAAACTGCACCGATGTATAGGCTGATCTGGCTGATCATGATCTACACTGGTCGCAAAGACAGAATCTTTTGCCGCTAGCAGAGTTTGAGTTAATACTACAATGGCTGATTAATTTCCAAATTAACGTTTTATTTTCTATAACTTTGTATCAGATTATTATTATCAATCTTTAAGTTTACGTAGTTATGAAGTTTCAAGTCAGACTGTCTTTCAAACATTGGCAGACACAACAGTTACTGCAAAATGAGCCAGAGTTGAACTTGCAAAATTTACTTAATTAAGTTACTGTTTTTTTAAAATTAAAGTGCTTGTAACATGTGAACTTTGTGAATTTGTAAGAGAGAGAGAGGATGCTTGCACTAATGAATCATTAATTAACTGTAATGCTGGCTAAAAGTTTATTCTCCTATACAATAAAATGCTTTTTTTTAAAACTGAGCTGAAAATGAGGTTTAATATTTAAATGACTTTCGTTCTGTTTTAATAACCATATGCAACTGCAAACTGAAGAAAAAGAATTTTTAGACTTCGTGTGAGACTGCGTCAAAATGCATTAAAAAGCAATATGAATATTCACTTTAGATGAATGCATGCATTTTGGCTTCCCCACGATACATTTTAAGAAATAAAAGTTGAGTAATAACCCAAAGAAATAACATGGCCATTTCTATGGGTTTTACTGATCTTTTGACATGAATTATAGATAATGGTTTGTCATTTACTTTGTAATAATGTTAGAATGATATAGCCTACCTCCACCATCGCAAATCTTTGTATGGAAAGCAATTAAAACACGACCCCCTAGCTTGCCTGAATTATTGACCTTCGCTGATTATTCACGAGCCTAGTGTTTTGTTTCTGTGACGATCAATTCTGATCACTTAAATAAATATTACTATAATAGGAAACCGTCAACTTTAGCGATATGTGCCTGGACATGAAAAATTAACTGCACTCTGACAAGTTCTGTTTGAATTTAAATAATATGAATTATTAACACTAATGCATGCAAACCCTAGAACAACAGAAGATGTCTGAAAAATTCTAACCTTAAAGAAATTAATTCAAACTAGGATTTACAGAGCAAATCTCTTATCGATCTTTTAGAAGTACTTGCCACACACACACAAGCTTCATTTTTGCTAATTTAAGTGGAGTAGGAAGAAATTATATTTAGAAACAAGAGATCAAAATCTTGCATCAATCAATGCAACACCCAGTCTTTTATCAGTACATTATGATGGGGTCGAGCCTTGGGGGTTGACTAGGATAAACACTGACCGTAATCCATTCTGCGTCTATAGTCCATGGTTCACATACCATTTAAAGATGGGAGTATTTTTACCTTTACTACGGGCCTGTTTACCAATTATTTCACACGGCAGTCTGCAGGGGGTAATATAGTGGATCACCTACAATAAACACCCAATAACTAAACTGGGATTATTTATTCAGTCTATTGCTACACACAGTCCAGGAGGGGAATATTTTCTCCATTAATTTTCGTCTTTTTTTCTTTCTGTGTGGAAGCCGATTATGGGTAATTTCAATGGGATAATCATGCAGGAATCTGTGTAACAACACTGTGATAAGATCTTAACCCATTCCTTGTCACAGACAACCCTAAGTTTAAAAATGTCAATTTAAGCTAACTGGCAAAAAAAATCTTCAATTTCTTCAAAGTCATACAAAATAACGTCTTCCTTTAAATCGCAAAGCAGAGATTTTCATTATTATCATTTTAACTTTAATGTCCAGGATCACATTTACAAGAAGCTCTTATTTTATTAAGAAAGATGTCTTACTGACAGAAATGACCTTTATTTGTACCAGAAACACTCCTTTTCGTTTTAAATCTGTTAGTACACAATGTCATTAGAAATATAGTGCAGAAAAAATAAGAAAGGCATTCTGGCAACATGTTTTCTTGAAGAAACAACTTGAATACGACAGAAAGTCATATATCAACATTGTTTTAGAGTGAATAGAACATGCTTCTATCATTATGATGAATTTATCCTATACATACATTTATGTTATGTATCAGTGAATTCAAAGAGATCCTGGGACTTTAATATTACATCAATAATACCATATTCTTAAGTTAATAATATTACAGAAATAATAATTATCATTATATTTAACTAATTGTAATTATTATTATATTTTACTAATTAGAATGACCTTTTATATAATTAAAACACTTCAATCATACCAAAAAAATGTATATTTTGTTTTCAAATTTGAACATACCAACTTGTAACATTTGATTAAAAGAATCACTATCATTCAGAAGTATTTATATTATAGCACGTAATTCACTATTTGAACAATGTTCTTACTACAGATTACCACTTTGGAAAAAAAAGTTAAATAAATCTCTGATAATTTCAAAGTAGTGAAGAATTTCTTCTAAACACTTCTAAAATTAATTCTACAAACACTTTTTGTCTAACACAAGATTTACTTCAAAAGAAAATGTTATCATCGTCACTTAAAAGACCTCTAGCAGTACCCCCTAGAAAGTTCATAAAATAAGTTAAGAACAAATACGTTGAATATTAAATACAAATTAATTAAATGCTGTTTATCAACGGTCAAAATCCAGTCAGTATTAAACCATCATGATAAATAGTACGTTGACAATGCGGCTAAGTATGCACGATACTTTGGCCTACTTACTCCTACGTTGTGTGCCGGGTCCCCCACTACGTTATATGGCAGGAATCATCTTCATTAAACAAACACCAAGCATAAATACTGCTTGACCTTGACCTTCATGCCCAGTTATTACAATCTTACAGTGCCACCTGGTCATTTATCTTATCCTACCGATAATAAATGATCAAGCTTTGCTGCAATTTTTATGGCCAAAAAATTTACATTCTTCAAACAATTAAATGTAATTTATAATTTATTTTAGTTGTGAATGACTTGTAAATGATTTTTTTTCAAAATACTGATCAATTGAGCGTCTGTCCATTACATGTACATCACCCAGGGGGCAACAAATTCAGGCCTGAATTCTTACTCATAATATCATAATACCCCACTGGACTATCATCAATTAATTTGACTCCTTTTGTTCCATCTGAAAATATCTTATGGAACAATTACAAACAACGCACCCCCTTGGATGGGAATAACACGATCAGAATTCCATGTAACCCAGTTTTGATGGTATATAGAGTTTCTTGTCGCATTATTCCCAAAATTCCCATCAAGATCGCGACAGATCATTACAACCCCACGGATGAGATGTGTTAACAGAACGACAATTCATCTTCCCATGCTATACTGTATGCGCAAACTACAGTCCCGTTTTTCTCAATGACTGTCCTACAGATAAAATGCCCTCCCACAATGTAAACTTTGATACTGTTTTACCGAGCCAGCTTTTATTGTACTATAATTCATATGCCATCTCCCCACCAGACAAAAATACGATGAACACAATAAGAGCAAATCTATAAATGGTGAAGTTTGAAAGCTTTTTTTTGTATTAATATATCTACGAAAAAGTTCAGCGACCGAATAAAATTTCTGTCACTGATTTGAAATTTAATGTGAACAAATTTGTATATTTTAACAAAAGAACCCAGGTTATCTGAGTGGAAGGGGTCAATTGATGACTTTTAACATTAAAATGACTGAACGTTATGGCAACTGAAGTGAACCAAGTAAATCCACAACACAACAATTACACGAATAATTTCTATACTTGATTGAAGTCTTAGACAATTTAACCAAAATGATTAATGGGACATTATAAGTACTATATTGCACAATTTCAAATACGCTCTTGGATACCAAAAATGACCACTTACTGAAGGTGACTGCCTTAAACAGAGACATATAAATTTTGAGAAGGGTATATTACAAAAAAAAAAAAATGAACATGTGTGTTTATTTGATCCTATAACCTGGGCAGATTTTTTTTCAGCCCATAGAAAAGAAACAAATCTAAGAAATGTTATTTCAACCACAACTATGCACTACAATACATAAATGAAAGGTAAGATGGGATATCATAAAGGCATTGAATTCAACAAACACACAATCCCAGTATGTAACCAGACTTTAACCTGTCTTGCATGTAACTTGCAAAATTTTCACTAAGCATTCCTTTTGAACATACATAGGTACATTACTTAGGGTACTGTCAAACTGTAAGATTTACAGAGACACCCAGAAGGAACTAAGGTTTGCCCACCTGGACGTGTACAGAATTCATCCTATTATTTGAGACAATGTCACCTTGTAAACAAAGGACTTGGCACTAAAGCATGTATAGATCACAATTTAATTTACACAAATGAAAAATAACACATTGACCTTAGGGTTAGTGCCTTGTAACGGTCAGTTACCTGAAACAATAGTAGAAAGTCGGCAGTGAAAACACCATTCAACAACTGGTATAATGACATCAAAACTAAACTGATCAAACTACTATTGACGCAAGTTATGGTAATCTACCAAAGGCCACTTAATTTAAGGCCTTTCAATGTATTTCTAAATAATTTCCCTAAACTAGTTTCTATCAACAAATTCTTAGAATTTCTTTATATCTATTTGTATTTGAAAAAATTTAATAATCAATGGGTAGTTTTTTTTATAGAGAAAAGGTTTAACAAAAGAATGTATCTCATTTAAAACTTTTGACAATCCAATGTCTTTAAGGAATTAATTCACTAATGCCTTTTTGGTAAACATTACTAGGTCACTGACAATCATATAATTTATAACTCTAAACAAAAGAAAAGTCAAAACTGTTACGAATATATCAACAACACTTGTATCAAGTGACAAGTTTCAGTAAAGATTTTCACATGATTAGGGCTTTCAACAGTTACCAGTTCTTCAAGCTTGGCAAGGCATGACTACCATAAAAGAATACCTTTGAACAGCTGGAATCATGGAAATTATCATTATTAAGCTTTATAAACAAGTCACTGATAATGCCAATTCACATGTACACCTTTTCTCTTTCAGACAATAACTATTTTTATGGGGTATCAGTTTTCACCTAAAACAAAACTTTACAAATCACTTTTGTAACATTTTACTAAAATAGTCTTATTTAATGATAAACTATATTTAATAATATTTCAATATAAACTATATTTAATAATATTCCAATATGATGAAATACATTTTCTAAACTTCAATTTGTGTTATAATTAAATCATAATCAAAGCAAAACTGGCAATGAAATTTTGTATTTATGAAGACAAAGTGCTCTTTAAACACCAATAATATTTAAAACTTTATTTGCTTTTTATAGAATTTGTCCGCTGAAAATTTTAATATTCAGATCAATTTATTTCTTCCAACTGGCACTTAACTTTGGGACAGCGATATAGTTTTACATCTATAAAACTGAATACTTTCACATGAAATGAAATCGAATCAATAGCTTTACCATCCCCCACACGGAGCTCCAACCAGCCCAGACTTTAGTAATCTCTCACCCCACCTAGTCAAATAGTCAATAAATAAACAACAAAATGCAAATAATTATATCAATCACTATTATACTGCGACTATGCAGATATTCTACTTTTCAAACCCAATATAATTGCCGGCTTTTTGTCCTGAAATGGCCCCCCTCACCACACAGCGAGAATGTTGGTGAAAAGGGGAAAGAAATAAAGTTTAAAATGAAGACTCCTTCAAACAGTCTATCTACTTCAATCTATATGCCTCTTATCAACACGTTGGATCTACATTTATACAATTCTAAAGGAACATTTTATGGAAAGGGGGAAAAAAATGAAATTTAAAGGCAAAGTTCTCAAAATACAGTTTGAGAATTATTGTAGTCCTGTCTATTATAAGACCAACAAAATAAGTTTAAAAAAGATGAAGAGAAAAAACATTCATGAAATGTCTTAAATGTTCCTTTTATAATATCCTTAAATTTTCATCCAATTGTCCTGTGATGTTAAAATTAAATGAACACTCAGTATCAGTCAATTTATTCAGAAATTCTAAATATGAATTTATATCATATCATTGTGCCAAACACTGAATTTTTCATCACATAACTTTAATGCATGATTTTTCAACATTCAAGATTAAAAAATGGTTCATGGGTGACTCATTTATACTTCTTACCTAACTGGCATAGTGTGATTGAGACTAATATCTCTATAATACCAGTGTAGATCATGATCTGACTGTGCATAAATGCAGTCTGATCCCAGTATGCACTGTTTGCCATCCTGTCAGTAAATTTTTCAGTGAGCTACTCTATGAACAAATTGATTGTACTCGCCAAATTCAAAGAGGGTTTAAAATTTGAAGCTAATATGACAGATGCCCAGCAGTAGCTTTTAGTCTGACTTTTACTCCATATTTCCATTCTTTAAATTGTTGATTTACAGCTGATATATTTAATTGATACAACCATAATATACATATGCACAAAGAAAATTATTTAATTACTAAAATCAGTTTTTAACATTTAAAAAAGTAACTACTGTTGCACTTTGCATATGTTTGGATAGAGAATCGCTTTGCCCATGTAAAGGTAAAAAAACATAGCTTTGAGCCTTTTCTTTTTTGAATTTAAAAAAGAGTTACATATTAAATAAGGGACTTTAAAACTGCAAAATGGCATTTTAGGACTGTTCATCTATATCAGATTGAATTTATTGGCCCCCCCCCCCCCCCCAAGCTCCTGTTCAATCCCAATCATGTCACACATACTTTAAAACGGCAGAAATTTTTTTTTGACTTTTCATCTGTATCAAATTGGATTTATTTGACCCCCAGCTCCCTGTCAAACCAAATCATGTCACACAAACTATCCAGAGTTTAGCTGGGAAATTAACAAGGAAAGGCATTAAATATAGCAAAAACTGAACAATGATTATGTACTAAATGTTAGATGCTCCATACAATAACTGAACTAATTTAAGCAACAGTGTCTTTAATATAGTTTCACAGTGCTTTGATAAGGTGTTATTTTGCAGAACACAATCACAAGCTTTTTAAATATTGACATATAAAAAAAAACAACCTGATTTTGCTTAGAAATCAACATCTATAAATACTTTAACAGAACTGACTTCTTTGATAGAGAAACACGGTCATCCTAAAACTGGATGCAAAAATCTTTACAATTAATTACACTATAAATTTATAAAACATAAAACAAAAGCATTACCATCACATGTTGACCAACTCTTTCAGAGCTGTAAAACTTGTTAGAGGTTCAGGTAAAATTAAGCTTTCTTAAAATGTTGCATCTCTTAGTAAAAAAATTATGTTTTTATTTTATTAGAAAATAATCTTCTTTTCTTGGATTTATCCATTTCTAAATAAAAAATCTAATTTTCAATTAAATAAATTTTATACCATATGCCAAATTATGTTGTTAAAAAAGCAAGCCAAATCACCCAGCCTATGATAAAATCAAAATAATAAAGATTTAATACAGATCCGGCTACCTAGCCTCTTCCAAAAAAACCTTTAGTACCTACTACCATGTGATTCTCTGAGCTCTGCTTGCCGCAGCTACCATAACAAATTTGGTTCGAGTCGAAAGGACATCTATTAATATGACAATCATTTTTCTTTTCTGTTTATGAACTGTCAATGCTCTTCTAACTTTCCTGAAATATTTGTTAAGTTGCTTTCTCCTGTGACCACCCATCGAGTAATAATAAAGAGTGATTTGTGTACAACATAAACGTAAATGAATGTTACCAGGGCCGAAAATTAGAAGGGCGAAACCGTAGGGGTTAGTCAACACTTATTTGAATGTGGTTATGTTAGAATTGTGAACTACTGGACAAAAGACGGCATATTTAAAGTTTTAAACAATTATTTTTTTAGAAAATCTTAAAATTCCCCTCATACAGATGATAAATATCCATTTATTATTAGAGGGTTCCTCTTTGTTTACGTACCCCACAACATGAAAAATGGCTACCAAAAAGATACTGTCAAAAAGAAAACAGTCTTACCAGTATTTCACGAGAGCTGTGACTTGTAACGGATTTGGCTGATCTTGATATAATTTCCGACATGCTGAATATATAGCTTCTAATCCTGGTGGAGTCACTGGCACCTGATAATTCTGATAATTCGGTGCAAAATAATTGTCTCTTTCATCCATGTTTGCTTGGTTGTAAGGCATTTTTGAAACTGATCCGTTTATCTCCCTCGGTGGAAGACCTGTCAATATTTTATTATTAATTTCTTTATTTCTGTGAAAACAAATGTAGAAACAAAGAAATTAATGACTGCATTAGCTTAAATAAACTATTTTCATCTTCGAGGCTGAAGAAAATAGAATGTCATTTCTACGAAAGATAAAGGAATTAAGATATTTGTTGTTTGTCGTTGCGTTTCGAGTGAGACACAGAACAGCCGTTGAATGTGTATTGGCCACCCACATCGACCGAGCATTTCCGTGTAGAGTTTACGGAAATGCACGAGGGGGTACGTTTAAACTACGACCAACATATCTTAAGCTGCGTCCCGACACAACCAACTTGGGCAACATGATGGGCATTTACAAATCAATACAAATAAAAATACAAGTGCAGCGTTTATTTACAGTCGGTTTGCCTACTGTCACACTTCTCTTTCGAGCACCCCGGAGGTTACGGGTTCGAGCCCCACCGGGGTCACGACCGTACCTCCTCATATGACACCAGTACTGGTTTTTCCAGGAAGCGGACTCGGGAGTGACTCGATAAGCTACAAGCTTCCTTCACAATCGAGCTAAAATTAATTAGTATAAAGTATAAAGTATAATGATCTAGTAGTTAAAGATAAGACAATAATAAAAGTGATAGAATGTATAGTCGCAAGGATAAAAAAGTTTTAACAAAATATTGCACATCGCACATAATGTGATAATAGAGACATTTTTCTATACATGCTCTCCATTTATTATTTTAGGCACATATTTGGAGTAAACAATCTTCTAGTAAAGCACAGTAACTAGATATACAGTTACTATACTGGAACAGTATTGTTTGGTCACACACAGCCTCCCTACAAAGTTTGAGCATAACGACACGACCACTGAAGTAACAGCCAATGTATCAAGTTTCATGATCATAGACATATTGTTGATTTGCTATTGATAGCAAACGTTAATTGATGCATTGACCTCATAATATAGAATGTGTCTTACCCTGGTAATAACCACCGAACTGTAGCCAGTTTATGACCAGAAATCATTTATTAATCAATTGTTTATGAGAAGTTTATCTGAATTGAGACAGGATAAACAATACAGGTTGTCACATAAGTTGATCAGTTACTATTGGACATAGGTTAGGATAATTTCGCTACAACTAACAGGACAGAACTACACCCCCCACCGCCAAGGTGCATGTTGAAAGGAATAATTTTGGTGTGGATACAAAATACAAGACACAGACTTTAGACAATATAGATTATGCACATCGTCTAGATGATGTGAATTTTGGACTTTTTTTTTAGTTTTATGAAATTCCTGCAAGGACTGTTGACACGAAATGTTATGGACACAATAACGGACGTTAACTTTTCTTCAGCAGGGGGGGGTGCTAATTGTGATTACATTTACAATTAGAACTAACGCTTCTGATTTTTGTAGTAAAATTATTTTGAGGACAAATGCGTATACATGTACGTTTTAATCTTTGGCAGTTTATGTGGGCCAGTTAAT
>JAUMHA010426470.1:0-10107 GCA_032359765.1 Saxidomus gigantea | reverse complement strand
CCGAAAATTGCTTTTATAAAACTGTCACCAAAAATACACTATGTGCAGTAAGATGAGCATAATGTCACTTTAAATAATATCAGTGAAAATAGTTTTTAGCTTCTGCACCAGTCGGGAGTAAGCATTTTGAAATGTAAATAAACAACTGTAGTTAATTTTACTTGTAGTAAAGGCAGGGAAAAGCAACTTTAGGGTTTGGCTGCAGAATTTTGAGTTTTATAACGAACGATTTGATGATATCTAAACTGAGTATTTATTAGCACCCGTATATTTTAAAATCATCAATCTGATTTAACAAAATTAAGTATTGCTAAGAATAATGTGGTTTTACGGCCAATGTTTACAGTTTTTAAAAGGAAAATCTTAGAAAATATCCTTGTCCAAAATTTAAGACACAGAACTTAAATATTTGAAGTGTGATATTGTCTATCAAGATTGCTAAACTTATACCCATTGTATCAAAATTGACCCCGGCCAAGGGTCATCCATTTCATATAGACTTGTATACGAAAACCTTATTAAAAAACCATAAAGTCTAGAGCTTAGATATGTGGTATGTTTCATTGTGTAGTGCCCCTCCATTACGATTGTTCAAATTACAATTTAAACGTTTGGGTACATCAAAGTTCATAATTTTTGTAGTGCATGAGTGAGTTTGCGTGGCATTTGGAGCCAATATGATTATGTAACTCTTTATTTTAGAAGTTTGTTATGTCCGTCCGGGAAGTTGGAAGCGAACATTTATTAATGAGGTTATGTCAGGGTGCGTGTACATGTATATCTCTCGCAAACAAAGGTCGGTCCAGAACTACTCAAAAGTGCTGATAGGCTCACTGCAAGATCAAGGTTACAACTTTAGGTCACAATTGTACCCACTTAAAATTACTATAGATTTTGAGAAAACTTGAGGTCACACTGAAAGGTCAAATGTCAAAAATATAACTATTTTATCAAATTCTTCGATGCCTTTAGTATTAGCTGGTGGCACATTGTTAAAATAAAAGTATTAAAAGATGAATGTTTCACTCATGGTTCAATATTATTTGAGTCAAGAATCATAAAACATTAGTTTTATGCTCCTCGAGTGGGCACATGTTCGCCGCTTTATCTGTCCGCCCGTTCTGTCCGTCCAAATACTTCTTATCCGGTGCATAACATGTGCCACACAGTGATAGAAAATATTTAGAGGAAGTGCAGTGTTTAATAACCTTAACTCTAGTGTAGCCGCCGTGGCGCAATGGTAGCGTGTTCGCCTCAGGATCGCCATGTCGGTAGTGTCCTTAGGCAATACACAATTAAATCCACATCTCTCTCTTCGAGGTTGATTCCATCTGGAATGAGTCTCGAGAGCGATATATATAAGTTGTAAGAACTTGTTTCGCAATCGAGAATAAATAATTTAATATAAACTAACCTTAACTCTAGCTTGCCTCATATTGACTTATCTGTCTTTATCACGTGAAATATGATTCAACATATTTATTTGATATTTAACACAATGAAAGAGGTGCCATGTTAAAGAATCATGACTGTCATTGGGCCTATTGGGGAATCACATGATCAAAATAATCTCTAAGCAAAAGTAAATATATGAATAATGTTAGAAAATGATAAAAGCCGTTTAGTTGTGAATATAAAAAGTAGCCTATCTTATGACAACATTAACGTACTCTAGAACTACTCAGGTCTCAACAATAGTCACCTTCTGATTGTGCTGAACACTTCAAAAATAAATTAGTTCAGTGTACTGAAGTGTTTATTGCAATCGGAAGGAGACTATGATTTAGACCTGTGTGGGTCTAGAATACGCTAATGCTGCCATATGATAGGCTACATTTCATATTAAATGCTAAACAGCTTTCATTATTTTTTAACATTTTTCATAGATTTACTTTTGTTTAGAGATTATTTTGATCACGTGATTCCCCACCGTCGAAAAAAGTCCCTTTATTTTTATTTAGCTTGTCTTTAATCACAATTTATATCAAATGAATTCAAACATATTCAGTTGTTTTTCATTTGCAAGATGACTCGGTGTTGCTGATGCTCTTGTTAAGCTAGTTACTTGGTTATTTTATATTCAGTGATAAATTTCCAGCACAAAATTAAGTATCACGTAGAGTAAGTAATTCGGGGCAATGCACCCACTTTATCCGCTAATCTGCGGTACAAATGTGTTTAATGAACCGATCCACAAAAAATAAAAACATTTTCGGCGAAAATGCATAAGAGAAACAGTTACCATGCAACATAACGGATCATGAAACAAAGCAACAAAAACGAATGACATCAACTTATTTTTTCATTATTTCAAGTCCCGCCTTACCTTATTGATTGGGGATTACGCCCACCCCATGAGGGACAAAACGCCTTCGCTTGTTGTTTAATGCATCAACTAGAAAGTATTCCTAGAAACATGGACTTGGACGCCTGTATAAACTTAGCTACATGATATATCACATGACACTTATTTACATTGTCTTATATAGGAAGACATTTAAATATCCTCATGTTCATAAGCACAAGGCACACATATATACAGATGTTGACACATGCTGAGGGATAAGTACAAAACATGCAGGCTTTCAATTCGAATGTAACTATTGATGGACAAGACATGGCGAAATAAGGGTTAGCAGCAAGAAAATATGCAATAAGACATCATCATTATTTTCTATACTGTAGACTAAATAATTTTTAAGTAGAGTAAAGAATGAAGAACTTCAGTTATAAAATGTAGCACTTAACATAAGGAGTGACCAATTTATTGGATTAACGAACACATAATCCAGCATGCAGAAATCATTTAATGACATACGACAAAGCATCCTACATAATAATCAATTCAAGTTCAAATATAACAAAGCCAGATTTAATTGTGGCAGAAATACTCTTCAGTAGAAAAGTCACAAAAACACATGCCATCCCACTTTTTTTATTAGAATTAACCAGAAATTATTGATACTAAGCGTATACACAGTTAACCCTTAACTTCACCTCGTTAAGTTTATACTTAAGAAGAACACCGCAATCACACGCCATTAGAGAAAAGTCATATTATTATGTCTTTCATATTAACAAAATGGGCATGATTGAGCGTTTTTCACACAGTGGGCGCTATGCCTCGTTTTACCCAACAAAACCATGCATTTTCTTGTTCAAAGAACAATAATACTAACAATTTATTCCAGTAACAAAGTTGTAACCTGGAAATGAGACATACCAGATTACTGTAAGATGCAAACCACCCGAGTGAATAAAAATTGTTATATTAATTGTAGAGAAGATGTACGAGGGTTGTCTCCTGTACAAAAGTTAATCAGCATATTTCATTCAAAGTTTCACTTGTCCTTAACACGTTTGGTCATAAAATTTCAAAAATTCTAGTAAGATAAATGTAAAGCCATACGGCGCACGCTAACGTCATACCAGTAACTTAACGTTTAAAAGCATCTCTGTTTGCGATGGACACATTTCTCAAAAACGGTACTAAACAACTGTATATCTAGTGTCCTAATGAACGTCCCGATTGTCTGCGATTTTCACAGCGTTGTCATGCTCATTACTTTCAATTGTATTTTTTATTTCATTGGTTTCATACGGACAGAAGTGATACTTACAGAGACTTGTTCATTCTGAATTGGCCACGTGAAAAAGCATGGTAAAAGTGATTTGGTACATGATATTGCAGTTTTAAACAGAATAAATGGTAAGTACAGAGAATAAAACATGATATATCAGTGTTTATCGGTACAGAATGCATTTCTCATAGTAACTAAAAGCTTTTAAATATCTAGATAACTGAATAAGTTCGGGTCCGTCATTTAAACGAAGTAGAGTAAGTGAAAACCTGTTTGTTGACATTTTGCAAAACAACAAAAACATATTTCTCAATAATAAAACTCTACTTACAGTACAAATAGATAGGTATCTTGTTGAGTAATTTGCCTGTACAGATAATCGTATCAAAATACAAAAAAATGATCCTTCAGCCCTCGTTAGCCATAAATTCTAATGAACGTCAATTTTGTATTCATAAGCAAAGCTATTAGCAAAACACCTGATTCTTTAATGTTCTTTAAAGGGCACTTGGGGTCAGATATTTCATTAGATAGAGCAAAAACATGACAGACGAGGTGTTTACCCATTGTAAGGTTTTCATTGATATATTTAAGCGATCCATGGTTTACTTTAAATGTCTTAATTCGTCTTTTACAATTGGCGGAGCACGAAGCATTTATTCGGGTTAGGTTCGCGTCAAATGTAATTTTTTTGTTTTGATTTTTTCGGTGTGACCTAAAACTGTGAACGATTTTAAAGACTCCAGTTGTGTTTGAGTTCAAACTAATTTACTTTAGATTTGAAGAAAGTTCGAAATCAGTGCGTGTGAGTAATAAAGGAGGTGCAGTCGAGATTCCAAAGTGCAGATCGAACGGATGACCTTCAGGTAAAACGCCTACTGCTGCTTATGTAACTGCACTTTCATGCCCCAAAAGACTAAAGGAATAGGAATGATTTCAAATTCTCTAGTGTCTAAGCTTTGAAAAGACTAGTATAAGCTGTTCAATTTTTAGTTACTGTTAATTAGTTCGACAGGCAAAGTTGTTAACCGTCCCGATAAAATGGTGGGATACATCATGAGTATGCTAACCACTTTCATTCCTGAATACACTCTGTACTCTCTGATTAGTTACATTAAGTAATACATGTATTAATTAAACTTCCAGGTTATGCACTCTACAGTCGGGGTTATTTTTATTTGCTTGCGTGTTTTAATTCTCATGAGCTAAAAATGCTCGTGCGAAGCACTTTTCATCACTGAATGTTCATCGCTATATGTCCGTAGTTCGTCTGTCGTCCGTCCGTCCACCTGTCCACAGTTTACATTTTGTTTCAAACAACATTGCATCAAAAACGACAGAAGCAATATGATCAGCGGTCGTCTTACAATTTCCTCTAAATTTAGTTTATCCAAACAGAATTCTAGATGCAATTAAATCGAACGAAAAATAATATGAAAATTCCTCTTTGTCAAATTTAGAAATAATATCTATGTATAATTACTTGAAGGTCCACGAGCACTTTAGAAGTTACAACTACTGGAAACATATCTATTACGAAAAAGGATGTTATACGGTATTCTTTCAGCAAACCTATATGTGCGTTATAAGCCTACACTCCTCTGCCTATACAATAATGCCCTTTAATGCCCTACTTTCCAATTATTTAAAGTGCAACACTTGATAATTTTTAGTAAAACTATAACGCCGGTCTATATATATCTCGATACAAAACTTGTCCATAGATTGGACATTGGAATAACTTTGTTTATTCCTGTAATATAGACCTTTATCCTATACTTACATGCTATAAACATACCGCAGTATCGTAAAAGAGAATAAATGCTTTTTTAGATAATTTTTTCGAGAAGAATTGATTTAGTGTAAAGTGTGCAGAAAAATGTATGAGTTGACCTCGTTTTTTTTAGTTTATACTTATTTATTTTAGGTCGATTGTGAAACAAGTTATCCAACTTATATTAATCACTCTCGACACATCATTCTTGATGGTATCCATCGCCGTGAGGGTATGAGAGAGATGCCAGTTTCCCTTTTTATGCTGAGCGCCAAGCAAGGGAGATACTGGTACTATTTTTTACGTCTTTGGTATGACGCGGCCAGGGAGCGAAGCAACGACCTCCCGCACTCAAAGCGGACGCTCAACCACTAGGCTTTCGAGGCGGTCGTTTCGTCACGTGTATAATGTGGCCATGTTTTAAGCTTCACCTAAATGTTAAAGCTAACATGTACTCTTTTTAATAAAGATGGTCAGCGCAATTTTGTGTATATGAAAAGGATGAGTAGCTGGATTTTATAGTAAACATTCCTGTCAAGTTTTATCTTTATGCAGTAAGAAGGCACCAAAAGTCACAGGACGGGAACATTGTGTAGCCTGACCGGGAAGCGACCCAGGAACCCCTCGCTTACAGGGCGAATGCTTTCCCGGTTGAGCTAACCTGCCGCTTGCAGATTTTCTCTCAAATTGTGATTTAGTTCTTTATCCTTATTTTTCGTATCAAATACGGTTACTCGAAATACTGACCCTTATTTAGTGGTCGAGAAAGTATGATTACTTTACACTCATAATCAACATTAGTTTTGACGTAACAACATATTGTGTTGATAGGTATGAACTATTTACGTTGCAAAATTATAAAACCATTCAGGTAAGACTGAAAACGCAAGAGTATTGTGATAACTTTCTTCATACGGTATTATCCAATTAAAAGGTGCCTTGCAGAGTACATTTTTCAATCAAAAAAATCACTTCAGGTTACCAACTTCCGGTCAAAAGCGGGTTTAACTCGATTGCACCTAAATAGATCTTTCTGGCAAATTTAATTATAATTGGGTACAAAATGTGATTTCTAAAATTTTCACATTGCTTACCTATGATTCGAACCCATGACCTAGTTTAAGACCACTCTCACTGACCTTAGGTTCAGCAAAACTAAAAACGTATTAAATGTCATGCCGACTGGGTACAAAATGTTGCATCTGTAGTGTTTAAGACGTTTACAATCCATGTTTAGAATTTTCTAAAATCATCTAATTAACACTCTCCCAATAAGGAGGTAATAAATTATATCCATCTATCTGTTATAAAAGAGTCATTGGACTTTAATCATGAAGTCATTCTATTTTAGGTCAATTTATTTCATCATAAGGTAGACTGGAGATTGGCTTCGTGTCCACGTGAGAAAGAGATGGTTTTCAAGAGATGGTTTTGAAAACCACTACATTATACACATTAAAATAGGCAACCAGAGATCATTTCCGAAGCATTTTATAAATAATCTTTAATAACACAACAATCAGAGAGCATGCTGCAGTAATTCGCTAAAGTAGGTTCTGACGTACATGACTTATTTCTTGAAACAGATAAAAACAACAGTTTATGACTATTATTAACAAGAATTACTTAAAGGAAATCTAATGGTATACAGAATCCCATATAAATCACTACACTACAAAGAATATTAACAGTCTTCATCTTCTCTGAACTTGACAATTTCTATATTCAGTGCAATTATATAAACTGATTTATAGCAAAATATCAAAGAAAGCAAAATGTATTTTATTATTTAACGACTTTATACTTAATTTCGTTTAAATTGGTTCTTATTTTCTGGAAACTGACTAGCCTTACTGTTTTAGTCGGTTCAGTTTCACGTGTAATCTGTACACCGAGAATACGAAATCGTAATTTCACCATTCGGATACATATTACAATTTCCAAGGTACAAGATACATATCGTAATATCTACAATAAATGTTCAGATAACAACTTCCACACTTCAAATACAAATACCCAAATTTAGGATTCAGATAATAATTTCCAAAGTTTGGATACAGCTAAAATATTCAACTTTTAAGAGTACGGATAACAAGGTAGTCTCGCGTGTATCGGTGCTATACACCGGGTATGTAAAAGAACCAAGGGGTCTATTCGTAAAAAGAGCTAGGGCCTGGTACTCGGATTCCCTTGTATCTGTATCTGTCTCTCATGGATCACACAGGGAGATGTCCCAGAGTTGGCCGGGATTTATAAACAATCAAGGATAAAAACAAGTTCTATAAATGTATGCATACATTTCGTATACAGGGCATACAGTGTAGTTTTAAGGTACTGCTGCTAATCTGTTAAAGTTTCATGCTTACTTCATTTAACTTACGCAGCTTCATGAATTTACTAATAGAACAAGAACTATCTTTGAAAAAGACGAAAACAATGTATGAAATAGATGGGTAACTAAAATGCATAGTAAAAGTTCCTTTATTCAGTAAGAAGGCGCCAAATGCGTAGGGCGAAAAAAGGCGTTCACCATGACCGCGATGCGAACTTTGGACCCTTTACTCTCATAGTAAATGCCTTCCCCACTGAGCTAACGACTCCAAAATTGTGATTAAGTCCGTACCGTGACATGTGCACCAGGAAATAACATTTTTTATCCTTCTGATTCTTATCGAATATTTTACTCCAAATACTTATCATTAGACTGGCATTCAGTCCTTACATTTTCTATTTCTTACTCAATTAACTCCCTTTGCTGCCAAAAATGTAAGAGATGATCAAGCCCTGTCAGTAGATATGGGCTAGAAAATATTCTGCCGAAATAATGTAAATATACTATCATCTAGCCTGGTGGCCAGGCTAACTTATCATATTCACTTGTCGAGAAGGTTTAATTACTCTACACTCATAATTAACATTAGTTTGGGGGTAACCACATAGTTAATATGTTGATAGATATGAAATATTTACGTACTACAATTATAAAATCATTCATGAAATACTGAAAACGCAAGTGTAGCTTATTGACCTTTCTAAAACTAAAAGGTCTCTTGATTACAGAGAAAATTTTCCAATCAAAAATTTTTTTTTACATTCTACTTGTCATTTCATTGGCGGTTTAAAGGTTACCAACTTCTGGCTAAGAGCTAGTTAAAACGGCTGCGTCGAAAAAATATGCAACTGTAGTACTATAATGAAATAAGGCCTTTCTAAGTATTCATGTGTTTGTCAAAATGTTTGTCTCGAGAGTATGTCGAGCCTGAAACTAAGGTGCATTGGATTAAAAGCTATGTCACGAAACTATAATAATTTGAACTTAACCATAAGGTCGACGAAAGCCGGGTCTATAAGTTGAATTGATTTTGTTATAACATGTAAATGAAATTGATTTGATAAAATATTGTTAAATCTTATCTAGGTACCGGCATCAAATGAAAGGTAAACCTTGCGAGCAGTCTAGAGGCCATGCCAAATGATTCTTTTTTATTTGATTCTGATCTGTCTTGCATATGTTCTATGTAGATGTGAGCTGTATAGGACTATGTTGGCCCTCTTGTTTTCGCACTGCAATTAATATCTGGGTTTTCGAAGGGAAGGGCATTGTTCAATAATGCTAGTTGATCCATCACGTCTAGCTCGAAATTATGGTGCACGCATAAAATAGTTTTACATCTGATGAGATGTTCGCAGATGTCGATAGTAATTGGCAAAAATTATGAGTCAAGGACTTCATAAAATTGTTTTTACTTTCCAGTTAATTTCATACAACTCGTATATTATCACTCTCTCGGAAATTAAGATGTGTATTTTTTCTTAATTTAACTGCTAGGTCTGGCACAGTTTAACCAAGCATGAACCGCTTTAATTTTACATAAGCTTTCGTATCTACAGATATGCGGAAGCAGATGCAATTTCCTAGTGAATGAAAGGAAACTGATATTTCAGGTTGCCCGAAAGAAATTATTTAACAAAATTTCTTACATGGCTTTCTGTGAATGGTATAGACCCTGTCTATGATTTGTATGCTTCATGAAAGATTACCACATAATATTATCGCGATGTACCTCTGCCTTTCAATACTGCATTAAGACATTAGGAGAAAGGGAGAGAGACACACACGCATGCATGCACGTACACCCACACGCACTTACACGTACACAGACCAAGAGCGGATAATGCACGTACCAACATTTATCCATCCTTATTCTTGTGTTACATTTTTCATTCGTCTCTTTGACTGTCGTACTTTTGTTCAAAACATAATTTCAAAAGGCAACTTGTTTATTTTCTTCACGATGCACCAGACGTGCGACCAATCCTGAGTTTCCATATACTCGAAAAAGTATTCGTTTTACAACAATGTTAAGTCGTACACAATTCATTCTCTGTCTTGATTATAATTGCATCATAATGAATCTGAAGAACTCACATTTTCTCGGCATCAGACAAGATTTACGGGCAAATCAACACTTTATTATTGTTGATAGCTCACTTCCTGTTATTGGAAGTTTCAAAGTGAATCTGATAACACGCAGCCTGCATGAATAATCATGACTCCCCAATACCTGTACAAAGGTAGCCGCCAACATCCTTCCCTTCTATGACATTAGATATGCATGTTTTTTTTTCAACAGAATTGTTCAATTTTCTAATTACACATGAAAAAGTACTGAGTTCTTAGAGATAAGCGCGTACGATCGTTTAATTGTTTACGTTGCAGATGTCCGAGAAAAAATACACTAGCCCTTGTTG
>JAUMHA010426448.1:0-10109 GCA_032359765.1 Saxidomus gigantea | reverse complement strand
TATTTTACTATAAATAGTAACTAGGTCATCCAAGATGGCGCCCGTTTGTTTACAAGTAAACCGTCCCCTATACTACTTCTCTCTCTCTCTCTCTCTTTCTCTCTCTCTCGCACGCAAGGACGCACGCACGCACACACGCACGCACGCAAGTTCACGCACGCACCAATGCTTCCCCGTCCACATCAAATGAGAAAATTGTAGTACGATCAAAAATGGTATCGTTCTCTTCATCGTACAAGGTACATTGCGTTGTTATAGCTTGTAGAAAATCGGTGGTGCAGAACATAGTACCTGTGTAAAATGGAATTTTCAGAACATTGCATATTCTTTTGTGAAAGGAAAGCTTAAATTTTACGGAGACAGCAATCATTTTTACATTTTTACCTACTTACATAAGCAACTTTCAGATACAATATTTTGCGGCACTGTTGCACTACTATCAAATTGCACACACGCACACACAAAAATCAAAGATTGGACTTCGTATAACTGAGATCATCTGTAACAATGGGTCAGTTCCTTTTGATTCATGTACACACCGATCACTGACCCGATGACGGACTTCAAGATTTTTTGACGATCAATAGGCAGGTAAGATATCTGGCTGTGATAACGTTCTAATGAAAGCAATGGCATTTTCGTATAAACGAACATGTTGTCCAGTAACTGAAGGTGTTATTAGGTAGTTTTGGACTCGATTTTCCAATTATTAACAAATTTATGACGAGTTAAATATCACATCTTTGATCAAGAACGTGAAAATGTTTGTTTTCGCTTCAAAATATCTTTTAATTGAAAGAATACGAGTAATTCTGTGTTATACACGAACACATTCACCCCTCAGGAGCATGTACACCAAATATAAGCCGCACACGACTTTTCTGGAAGAAGTTACAGGCTTCTAAACTAGTCCGGGTAGAGAAAAATTGCTGCCTTGATGGGCAGAAACGTTTTTTAAGGCTGTACTGTATGACAGAAACGCTTAGAGATCGGCTAACAATTTGACAGAAGTACGAAATCGCTCTTTCACTGATTTCTTCAATTTTTACATTCTTTGATATGGAATAGAAGAGTCTAACTATCATTTGTTAGAAAGTATAAATACTGCATAATTTTTTAAGTCCGTCATCCAGTCAGTGATCGGTCTTCACTGGAGGGAGTAATACGGTGTGATGTAAAAAATACATATCTCATTTTCTTTCAAGGTAATAACATGTTTAATACAATGTATATAGTAAAACTATTGATATCCCGTCTTTGGTGGCCACACATGTATTTTCAATAATTAAATTTCGATAGAGACATCAATAAAATAACTGTGTGTAGCAAATTCAAAATCAGGCTTTTTGTTACCTGTTTTTAGCTGTTGCAATCATTTTGTGCAGTTGATTGATTTGAGCAGTTTTAAAGCTAGACCACAGATGAAATATTTCTGTGAAGTTTGGTAGAAATTGGTCCAGAGCCTTATGACGGAGATGTCAATGGTTTTGTTCAGCAGAAAGAAAGCGTCTGAAGCAACTTTAGAAGAGGACTATCCAATTAACATTTCTCATAAGATTTTATTATCCCCGCGTGATTATAAACATAGTGTCCCCATCCGTCCTTCCGTCCGTACGTAATATTTCCTGTCCGCTCCATATCTCCTTAGCCCCTCGAAGGATTTTCATGAAACTTAGGTCAAATGTTCACCTCATCATGAAAATGTTCAGAACATATGAAATCAAGGTCAAGGTCCCAACTTTAAGGTCAAACGTTTGAGTCTTAAATTTGTGTTCGTTCTATATCTTCTAAACCGCTTGATGGATTTGAATAAAACGCTGGCCAAATGTTCGTCTCATCGAGACAATGTGCAGCACCCATGATCTTGGCAATGGAAATAAAATACAGGTGATGGGTAATTCCTAATTCCTTCAATGTTCGTATTTGCGGCGGGGGATAAAGCTATCTATTAACCTGCGTAATGGTTTCAGCTATACTATTAGAAGTCATTGTTGACGACTATTGAATTTAAAGAACACTGATGAAATTTGTTTATTTGATAGAGATATTGTATTTCACTCGTTTTCTTATATGTAAATAAAAAGAACGTGATGCACCCTCACGTAGATTTGACAGGCTGACCATTAATATTCAGCACTCGGTTATTATGGGTCAAATTGTGTATTCATGTTCATGTGCACACATTTACATGTAATTTTCTACATCTTCTTCTGATGTTTTAAACTAGAACAATGAACAGAACAAATTTCCAAAGCTTTTTCTGTTCCCATGCATACCAAGCATCAATTAAAACAACAATTAAAAGCGTATAGTTTATTACACGAAACCTTGCTGCTGTCTTGTCTTTCATCAATATGCACAATATTAATTAAACTCATATTATTAAAAGAAAGGTGATTTCTACCTCGAATTACGATGGAGGCTGATTTCTGCCATGTAGATTATTTTTCGGCGCAACCGTATTAAGCTTGCTTCTGACCGGAAGTATGGAACTCTTCAACCGCCATTGAAATGACGAGTAGAATGTATAACATTTTATGAAATGAAAAATTTACGCTGTAAGGCACCTTCTTATGGGATAATACAGGATGCATAGAATTACCGAAAACGACAGAATAAAACAGAATTGGGACCGAAAAACAGTTTATGCAGACCGAAAACAACTCTTTCTTTTCAGAGGATAATGTATAATTATTAATTAACATTTAAGTTTAAAACTTGCGTTTTCAGTCTTTCTTGAATGGGTTAATAATTTAAGTACGTTTATAATTAATATCTATTAACATAATAATTTATGTTGTTACCTCTAAATTAATAATTATAAGTGTATAGTATTTATACTTTTCCGGGCAGTGAATAACGGTCAATAATTCAAGTAGCATATTTATAAGAAAACAAGGATTAAGTTTGTTTTCCTGATACACATGTCGCGATAGATATTTAATTACTATTAGAGACATACTTGAAAAGTGGCTGGTTAGCTCATTAGGTAAAACAACTTTGCAAGGGAAGAAACATGGGTTCGAATCCCGCTCAAGGTTCTGGTTTGTTTTCTTCACCTTATGACATTTGGCGCCTTCCGACTGAATAAAGTTAATTTTTATTGTAAAAATCTAGCTAACAATCGCTTTCATATACTAAACATTGCGCCGACTATATTTTTAAAGGTAGTTCTTGTAATTATAGAAGCCAGAGTTATTGTCCTTGCACACTGCACTTCCACTTATTGTTGATGTGTCAATTGATTCCCTTCAATACTTTTGGGGTAATACTCTGCATAGGAAAAAGTGACAAAGGGCAGTATCACAAATCTTCATGTCTAAAACCGCAATGCCCAGAGCTTATTTATTTGGAATGTAACATTGTGTAGTTGACCACTTTCAAGATTGTTCAAATCATGACACCCGGGTCAAAATTGAATTAATTTCATGCGAAGGGCCATTATTTTATAACTGGGAAGTCGCCGTCGAATCACTTTTCGACGTCATACAATGACCGGGAGTCACTTTTCGACAGGGTAATTGGGACAATTGGTCATGATATCTTAATCTTTGTCCGTTCAATATTTTCTAAACTGCTAGATGTATTTGAATGAAACTCTTGCCAAATGTTTACCTCATCGAGATGATGTGCAGAATTCACGATCTTGGCACCGGAAATCATGTAGGTTCAATGTCACAAATTAAGGTCAACGGTTTGAGTCTTGAATTTTCTGTTCGCTTCATCTCTCCTGAACACATCGAAGGATTTTTATGAAACTTTGGTCAAATGTTTACCTCATTAAGTTAATGTGCAGAACCAATGATCTGATCACGCCGACTCAAGGTCAAGGTCACAACTTAGGTCTGTCTGATCGACACAATGTGTACAACACTTTATCCGGTCACACTGGCTCAAGGTGAAGGACAAAACTTAAAGTCAAAGGTTTGAGTTGTGAATTTATGTCCGCTCAATATCTCCTAAACCGCTAGATGGGTTGCTGGCCAAATGTTCACCTCATCCAGATGATGTGCAGAACCCATGATCTTGGCATCGGAAGTCAAATACAGGTGATGGGTAGAACACTCTTTTTAACTGCATATGGAAGACTTCATTTGCTTTGCCTTTTTGAAATCCATACTGTGCACCTCAGAGAAAACTACTCTCGGTTACAATAAATCCTTCAACGTTTCTATTTGCGGCGGGGGAAATAGCTGTATTTTAGACTGCCTTGTTTAATTAAAAACACATAGTGCCTGCAACTACATATGCCATTAGTGGTATTTATGAAATATATCGCTGAGTGAATTCGTGCAAACATATTTTGCGTGAAGTATTCAGTTTTAAAATGAACATCAATTCGGATACTATGATCACAAGTTTCACTTTTATAACTAAGTATGACATTTTATAGACGTAATTAAACATAATATTTCTATCCAAAACATTCATATTGTCGCTTTTTAACATTGAAGTAATAGAATTAGTGTACGGACAAATTAACCTGATCCTGACCTTTATGCATGAATACATTATTCAATGATTGCACAGAATATTTAAATCAATTTTCTTCAGCAAATTTTATAATAGCGGTACTTTTCATTTCAATTATATACATCAAACATTCAATGAACAAAAATGATTTTCACTGACGTCGACAAGGCTCGAACACAATACCTTAAATGAAGTTCTTAACCAACTGAGCTATCGAACTAATCAATAACACAATGTCCTAGCGTACAGTAAGCCGAAACGGAAGTTGGACACGTTGATTTTTTGTGTACAGAAAAGAGCTCAAAATGCTAGTGGCACTGGAATAATGTAACTATACTTTGTCGAATCATTAGATACGTCTTTACTTTGAACCTATTGTAAAAAGTCTACTTTCAACAGGTGAATCAATAATTGACGGGCGCCAAATTGGCAGGAACTGGCTGGACCAAGAACTGACCAGCCAATATTTTCCCTGAGCTTTATTATTAATATTAACCGCAAAAGTTAGATAGACTTAATGAGGTTGCTTGCAATTTCATTTGTTTCTTCTTAGGTTTGCCTCTAGAAGATGCTATATTAGTAAAGAATGACCTTAGTGATCGGTCGAAATTAACATACAAGGATCATATGGACAACCTCATCAATTGGTCGAAATTAACATATTCTGGTATATAGAGCTATGTACAGTTACAATTATGTTGAAAATGGATGAATGGGTGACATTTTCCTTCGTTGTATGATTGGCATACATTATGCAAGCCAACCAGGGCCCGTATCCAGAAAGCATCTTAGTAAACAATTCCCCTTAGTTTATAAGATTTTCCTTAGTTTTTCTTATTTTTGTTTTAGATTCAGGTGTCAGAAGAACAGACTACTTAGCAATGATTGGCGTTTAAGCAATCATATATCCGCCACCATCTATGCAAATTACATTAACCTGCAAGCACACATGGTGTTGGAGGAGCGACATTTACCGGCAAAGAAGTGATATGGGGGAAGAAGATTCGAAGTTGCTGAACCATGATATGGTTACAGAGATAGAATTCCAGAGAAAAATGACAATGTTACATCAATATTGAGTGCTAAGTTACTGCAAAACTGTGACAAAATTCCATGCACACCCTAAACAGTATCTTGATCACACAAACCAGAAAAATATTGTAACTAATTCATGCAAGACATATCAAATTCAATGTGCTATAAAAGCTTTAGGGTAGCTAGGGTAACTTATTATGTATTATTATAAATATGTTGTCTGCAAATGTATTCCCCACTACAGTATTCAGGTCTTAAAGCTGCTCGCTCTCAGATTTTGGTAAAAAAAATAAGTTCTTCAAACTGTATGTAAATAACGTATTTTAGAACATATAGTCATATAAAAAGGCATATAGTGTAGCGGTGCCGTGTAACCGACATTTTCAATCGATTTCTGCAAATTCCTACCTAAACTTTTGCATATATTTTGATTCTAGCCTTTAGTTTCATATTTATGTATAATTATGCCAATTTAAATTTTTTTTTTTTTTCAATAGTAACTGAGAGCAAACAGCTTTAAATATAGAGGTTGGATCTTAAAACTACCCAACATATACTATAAATTTTACAGTCATGTTGATACCAAACAAGGAACACAATGAAAATATAATAATTTATTGTTCTAAATTTTCTGTTACTGCATAATATTTCTTTAGTACTTTTTACACAGTTGCATACATGTAGGCTATACTCATAGCAAACGCAGACCGCTATGTGTTCAGCATTGAATCAGAAACCAACAGAAACACTCAAATTGTATAATTTGCTGTGTCACTGTGTATTTGCTTCATCATATTTCATTGAATTGTTTAAAAGAATTTTAATCGCTCTTTAAATGAAGACACATTCATTTAGAACAGAGGAATTTAGAATCAGTGAAAAATGAGAGGTGGTTACTAGAGAGCATAATAAAATAATATCAAGTTTTATTTCGTCAGGTGGTTGTGTTCTTCCTACAGAAAAAAAATCCTTTCCAGCAGTGCTTATGATTACTGTACATTGCCTTAACAATTTAACATGGCCATAATCATGATTGCAACACATTGACAGTATGTACATATACATAACAATCTAATGGTTTTGAATGGAAAACCGCCGTCCAATATCCATAAATGACGTCTGGTTAATACCAACAGAATCTGGTCTTTCACATTCAGTTTATGTGGTAAAACTTAGAGAAAGAGTAGACAGAAAAGCTAGGTCCTGTGTATAAGTCAGCATCGTTTGAAATGCTGTCTATACTGAAGTCTTTGACAGAATGCTGAGGTGCAGTGTCTCTTGTCCACTAAAGACCTATTATAGAAATAACAGTGATCAAGTGGAACTTAGTCAATTGTATGTTTACACTTATTGACCATTGCTGCCCTAGTAGGATTATTACATGTACATAATTCAGTAAAACAGTTTGCATCAACCTGCAATACACCGATAATTTAGCAGTGGTGTAGCGATAAATGTTTAATAATTCTCCCATTGCGATGGGGAAAAGTCACTATTTCCAGTCTACATTGGCGTTAGTTTGAATCCCATATGAAAAGATATACATGTAATTCGAGTTTCCTTTGTTGTTTGCCCGTTCACAGAATGTATGGAACACACATGTAAAATTTATACCGAGAAACCAGAATTATTGTAATTAAAATAGAAACATGCATTGAATCTACATACACCTCAGTTTTCTCTTTGAATCCTTACTGACTGACGGTATGAGATTGCATTGTTGTTTTTTTATCTAACACTCGTCTATAGTAAGGATGCATTACAAACCCGGACATGTATCAAGTTGTCTACATGTGTATACATGGAAAAATACTTGAAGCGGAAAACAACTGCAATAACGGATATTTGAAACGTAGAAGTCACGACAGAACATTAGATCTATAAATATTTTGACAAAACACAGATCTTCCAAGATATGTATAAGACTAATAATGGCATGTGTGGCCAATCAATGTGACTAATGTGACCAATGAATGCGTTATTTGGTTTGTTTACTCTATGCTAGTAATCGAACTTATGATTTGGTTTTATTTTATTCATTAGAATTCTCATTATTAACTATTTCGACAACTTAATGTTCGATTTATATTATGATGTTATGTTTTATGCTGAGAAAAATAACATTCTAGACATGTTATTGCTACGGGATTCTGTTTTCTGGAAATTTATTTCAAATGTGCTTCACTTCTTTAATATTGGTGACAATTTTGTGCATTGGATTCAGCTATTTTACAGAAATATTCAGTCCAGTGTCATTATTAATGGCCACTTATCAGACTGGTTCTTTATAGATAAAGGTTGTCGTCAAGGTGATCCCTTATCTCCGTATCTCTTTCTTGTATGCGCCGAGATCCTAGCACTACTGTTAAAGAACAATAATAATGTAAAAGGTATATCCGTTAATAGACTTGAATTCCTTCTTTCTCAATATGCTTATGATACAACAATTATGTTAGATGTTACAGATAGGTCATTGTATAACGCTTTCAAGGTTTTGAAATTTTATGCTAAAATATCTGGTCTTAAAATTAATGTGGAAAAAACTAAGGCAGTATGGATTGGTTCTAAAAGAAATTGCAATGAGGTGATATGCCCAGAACTTGGTTTACATTGGGAAAGTGGTGTTTTTAAATTACTAGGAGTAAACTTCACTGTTCAAATGGATGAAATTACTTATATCAACTATAAGCCTAAAATAAGAGAAATTAAGGTACTTCTACCCAGCTGGTCAAAAAGAATATTGACCCCAATTGGTAAAAACACAGTGATAAAAACGCTAGCATTATCAAAAAACAATCACTTAATAACTGGTATTCCTAACCCTAAAAAAGAAATAATAAAAGACCTGTAGAAAATATGTTTTTAATTTTCTTTGGAATGATGGCCCAGATAGAATTAAAAGGGAAGTAATAACACAAGATTTTGAAAATGGAGGACTTATGGTAACTGATATAGAAAATTTTGATATAGCTTTGAAGTTGACTTGGCTAAGAAGGTATGCTAAGAGAGATTCAAAATATTTTGACTAGTGAAAGAAAAGTGTCCTTTTATCACCAAATTCCAAATTTGGAAAATATGGAAATGAATTAAAAAAACAACTTTGGTTCAAAATGATTTTTTGAGAGATACCTGGAAGGGCGTTATAACCCTTATTGAAAGGAAAAGATCTCTACTTCATGAATTCTTATCTGAACCTGTATGGTACAATTCTAAATTTAAAATTGGTGGAAAAGCTTTTGCAGACCACTCCATTTTAGATAAAGGTGTATTCCTGATTAACGACTTTATGAAAACTAATGGAAATTTCTCATCATTTCCAGAATTTCAGGAAATATATAATGCAAGAACTTTTTTTTTGCATTACAATAACATAATACATGTATTCGCTTTGCGTAAACGATTAGATAACCTTCATGTTCTTCATAAAGGGATAAATGAACCTAAACCCTTATAACCGTTACCCATTGAAATAATAAATTCTGGACATAAAGGATGCAGGAAAATTTACGATACCTTAAATGCCTACACCACAACATAAATGGTCACAAGTTCATACCATATCATCAAATAAAAAAAGAAATATATATAAATTACCATTTAAGTGTACTAAGGATACCAAACTACAGTGGTTCCAGTTCAGAATAAACCACAGAATCTTAATAGTCAAATAATCTCTTACAGAAAATGGGTAGGGCAAATAGTACTGTGTTTATCTTCTGTAATCAAGAAATAGAATCCATTGTACATTTATTTTGGGAATGTGACATCATAAAAGATTTCTGGACAAATGTTCAGATATGGATTAATAGAACATGTAATGAAAGTATTGTAGATTTTTCATGCCCCAATATTTTTGTTGGGTAATGTATCATTCCAGCCAACTTTGAATAACATAGTTATGACTGCAAAGTTGTATGTATATCATTGCAAGTTAAAATCTGTCAGTATTGAGCGTTCTAAAAAAGAAAATTTCTTTACTGTTCCATGCTGGAAAAATAAATGCAATAAAATCATTTACTATTGATAAGTTTAATAAAATGTGGAGACCATTTGCAGTGCTTGCCAACACAATTTTGTAAACACATTGAGTGAAATTATTTTTAACTAGATTCACTTGTTACAAACTTATAACACCTTATTCCCCCACCGTATCCATAGGTACGCTTTTCCACTCCAAGTCTAAGTATTATGGGCCCGTCTTATCATTGTAGTCTCGTAAATACCTCGTAAGTTACGATTTTTGATAAGACGGGCCATATACAGTCTAACCTGCCTATAGCGGTCAGCAAGGGGACTGGGCGAAAGTGATCACTAAATACAGGTGACCACTATATCCAGGTTGACAAGGATATGATAAAAATGTATGTATATATATAACCATTAGTATTGCAGTATCTTGGTACAGACAGGTTTTAAGGGAAGTAACTCGATCAAAATTATTGCATCAAGTTTATAGCAGTTGTCTATCTTAGATTTGTACTACACTCTGGCCAAATAGTTTTGTATATCACCTCTAAGACTTGTATAGATAGATAGATAGATAATCTTTTATTATAGTGACATGTGTATAGTACAGATATACATGTAACATATGAATGTAA
>JAUMHA010426437.1:0-10109 GCA_032359765.1 Saxidomus gigantea | reverse complement strand
TTTGTCACAAAATTATTGGTTATTCTGACAAAGCGTTAGAGGGCGACACAAGTGTTCTACTGAACACCCATCTAGTTGTGTATTTCTAAGGTGCAGAAATGACAATACGATTAATAAATCTTGGCAGTTGAATTGATCATTAAATTCAAAGTAAGCTTGTACCGCTAATTTTTGATAATTCTTAGCTGTTTTGGCGGATCTTACATACATGTATTGTATTTCTGCATCATTAACAGTCAACTTCCGACTTACAAATGAACAAACAAAATGTGTTTGAAGAACAGATGGTACAGGAAATTCATTTATGTTTATTTCATTGAATATTAGAAGCATCTACCTCGAAATAACATAGTATTTATAATTAAGCTAGAGGTATATTGATGCACACTTTGATGTTTTATTAATTTTGAAATTCAAGCGCAGAAAGATTCATTAACTGCTATATTGATGTATAAATACATGTAGCATGTAAATCCCAGCACCTGGTTTCCACTTATGTCTGTGCGGTTGTCTTGTTTAAAGTATTTTGGTATCTTATCATAATTACACACAAAAAACTCAAATTTTATAAGTCAAGGGTATTGATTTGTTTATTATATTGACACAAAGTAGCGATTTATCATCGCCTTTAATCCGAACAAAGATAAGTACGTGGATATGGTTAGGTTTACATGTAAACAGCATTTACATAGCATTAGTCTTACAAAGTTTCTGAAAACCGTATAATTCCCCTTAGCAAACAAAGATGGAGGAATTTTTTCATTATAAAAGTCTCCAACAATATTATGCGATAAAATATTTGGCACATCTTTTCATTGTGATAAACTATAAAGAAGTGTAATACGACAGTTTAGTATCGCGCAACATTACGCTCTGTTTATGATCGCAATATCCTTGACAGGTTTTGTTGTATAAATTTGCATTGATTTTAAATCAGCTGAGAAAATTTGAATTTGTATGTAGATTTACAATGAAGTAAACATGATGATCTTTATCAGGGTTTGGTATTTTTGATTGTCATAGTTAGTAAGCAGATCTATGCTTTCTGTTGTTATGTTACTTTCTAAGCAACAGTAGGTCTAAAGGCAAGGGGTTTTATTTCATAGTGTTTGTTGAGTTGAACTAGCATTTTTCACATAGTTTCCACTCCGTATAGTAAGTTTATCCAGTACAAATAACTTGAATGTAGCAGGTTATCATCTCACAATATGCTTTGAAACTTTCAAGAGCAATCAATTGATCAACAAACTATAGTTGGGAACAATCTCAAAATATAACAAGAAGACTGTTGTCACTGAACCCGACTAAACCATGAGGAGATTAAAGAAGTTTCTTCCATCTCATCTCTGTTGATTTGGTGGTTTTGGGCAGTAATTTAACCATTCTTTATTCCTGACAAAGTGATGCTTTGATATGAAAGGTAGCTTTTAATACCATAACAAAAGGAAAAGTTAATCAACCTCATATTGTTTGTCTCCATGCATGTCATGTGTAACACATATAGTAGACTGGAGACAGTTTGGACAGGCAAACGAGCAGCTCACTGGTTGAAGTTTGACTGCAGACTGTCTTGAATACATGTATCGGTTCTTCTCTATTCAAGCACTTTGTTATATGTATTGAAATGCAAAAAGTACAATAATGTATTATGAATTTCAATTTTACACTTTGTTCTCTTCACCATTGTTCATACCACGTTTTTGGCTGAACATTGACGAAGCATTGTTTCTTTGTAATTTATGTATTTTTCACATGACTCATTAACAAATAGTGTTAAGATACGCTTAAGCTATCTGCTCTGGTACCATCTTGATCATTATCAGGTCTAGAATTGAATTAAAGGATTTTCTTTTACAATACCATATTGCCTGAATGGTATTAAACCAAACAGTGACGTGCTAAAACAGAAAACAATGCTTGTCGGTAGTGTTAGATTTTCTTTCAGAGTTCAGGCATGTCTAAAGTTTTCTTATCAGATATGATATATGTTTCAAAATATTTTATGGGTCATTAGATTTCATGAAAAAAAAATTTGACGTTTGTCAACCCTATCTTTTATTGTGTTAGAATTATGGACATTGTAAATCAAACGTGCCACACAAGGGTAAATTTTAAACTAGTGTATGATTCTGTATCCATGCTATTGTCTTTCAGCTGCTCTATAGGTTTATTGCTGTTTGTTTTTAAGGCTAATAGAAGATAAGTTACTAATTTTGCAAAGGCGTTCTATAGTCTATAGGTAATCATGGTAATGGAGCAATTTGTGTTTTCATGAAATATACAGATGACTATCCTATGTTCTGAGTTGTCCTAATTGTGTTATCTGGTGTAGTACATAATTTACTTTGAAATGTAAAGGTGTTTGCCAGGCTCCCATTTTAACCAAGTTTATGCTGGCCTTTCTGTTGGAAATTGTGTATCCTGGTGTAAGCATGTATGACATTGTATAGGTCTTCCACAAGGTCACTAGCACACCTGTCTTCTTGTTCCTGCAGCAGCTGTTCAATAGCAAACTCTCATGATGAGCCTGTGGGTACTTTTGCAGGCAATAAAAGGCAATTAATCCAAATTTTATTAATTATATTTACATAAGTTGAATTTTAATGAAAATCAGTATCCCTACACATGGTATAGGTTAATTAATAATCAATTTTGTAGAAAGTTTTGTTGTGCACTAAATGATTTACTGTGTACAGTATTGACGAACTTGTGGAATCTTTTGTTTATTCACAACAGACATTTCAATCTGCTCACATTGATTTTGCGTCACAGTTCTCATAAGCAATTTCCTTGCAAAGCTGTCAATGTAGTTTGGATGCAATTAAATTTGAAATAAAGTTGTTGATCAATGAAACATTTATCTCGCAGCGTAATCTACAGACTGAAAGGTGGTCGTTTTTAGGTTGTTGAGATAAGTTTCTAATTGTTCAAAGTGTCAGACAGTTTTCAGACATGCAATTTTCAAGGTACATGTAAATGACTCAGTTACATGCATGCTCTCAAGGGTTTAGGATGACTAATAGAAATGGGGCCAGGACTCTCAGTCTTACTGGGTGGAATGCTGTATCTTGCGGGGCCTTAAATTCCATTGCATTGTGACACAGCAAAATCTGAAATCGTACCTTGTAACTTTGATTTTAAAGAATTTAAGAAAAGATTTCAAGGTCTGAGATCAGAGAAACATAGTCCTTTAACAGGAAAAAAAAGTTGAAAGCTAAATTCAAACCTATAGAACATGCAAGGAGTTTTGTGATTTGACTTACAAACAGAATGTAACTGGTTGGGGTGATGGGAAGCACATCTGTGGAAGCTGTTAGTGTATGTATGTTAAGATGACTTGTTTGGTAATGATGCATTTGGGGTCTTTTCACAACAAAAGACCTCTGATCTCTATTTAACAAAATACATGACTGGGTTTTGACATGCTCACAGATTTCCTGTCAAGAATTCTTCTGCTTTCATTTTCATACTTTGAATGATTTTTATAACACTTTGAAGCCGCCAGGTGAGACACAAAGAGATTGTAGTACTACTGTAAAGAGGTAATGTTTGTAGAAGATGAAAAGATATGTTGTATGTGTCTGTTATAGCATGTTGAAGTGTGAAAGGACAGCAGGATTGTTTACTGATGTCACAAACAGTGGACCATTTTATGGCGTGAGCAAACAATCGGGAGTAACAATATTATAGTGAAGTGGGGCTTGTGTTGATACTAAAACCCCAGGGTGTCATTGTAAGGGGATCTAGGCCAAAGATTTTTAGTTTAAAGTAAACACTTCAATGTACATAGTCTAAAGTTTTTATGCAGATTTAACCTTATCAGTCACTTATACACGATTGTCCTGCCATACATCTAAAAAAAGCCCAGCAAGTTCTAGGTTGAACATATTTATTAAGTAAGGAAGTAGAGAATGAAGAAGCATCCTTCATACATTTGACATATTTAACCATGTCTAAACCTTAGTACTATTAAAGAGGCATCAAACTAGGATAGAGTTGAACCTATGTTAGTGGTCACCTGAATATAGCAGCTACCTGTATCAAACAGTTAGAATTGATGTATCTGTATGATGCATATTTATGCATTCAATCACCCGCTTTAAATGGTCGTTCTTAAATTATGTACCCTTTGGCAGGGTGACAGGTTTAATCATGGTCCCATAACTAATTGTAATGCAATTGGAAATTTTACTTGTTCTACAGAGAAAAGAAGAAAAACATGTAATTACAGAGATGTTCTGCAGTATTGTTACAGTAGCTGCAGTGTCTGATAAATATTTCATTTGACAGTTTTGGTTGAAAGCATTATTCCCTCATTTATTTCAGGTTTGAAACAATAAATTTTCATTTGAAAAGGAATATTAGACAGACATGCCAATGTAATGGCAAGAAAGCTGATTGGTTGTATGCAGGCAACGATGGTCATTGTCACACAAGCGGATAATACATAGTACGTGCAAGGTTTGGTTTCTCATTCTTTTACTCTTTTATACTGGTTAATCCAGTAACCTAAATCCAGACCATATTAAAACTACAAAATTGATGTGCTACTGGGTGATGTTGATGAAAGTGATGTATTAAAGTAAAGGTAGACATGAGCCTCTTGTTTGTTACGTCCACTAGTAAATATTAAGTGGCCTTTTAACCATGTTTGTCTTGGTAGACAGACTAAGTTGGAAAATAACAGAGAGTGTTTGTTATCAGAGGTCTGTTAAAACTGAGTGTTTGTCTGATTGCCCATTTCTTTGTTCATCTGCCAATCCTTCGATCTGTTCATCTCTTTTCTTCCTCCTTTCATATAGCATGTAACTCATCATGGGCGATCTGTCCATCTCTCCTTCCATTGTATTTAGTCAAGTTGACTACTTTAGTACAATTTTACAACAATAGTTAATTATCGTTAATGATGGTTCTGTTGGTTCAATTGCTCAATGAAATTAGTTGTAATATAATTATGTATTATTTCAGTTTATTGCATTTTATTTTTGCCTGACTGTAGAGTAACAAGGTGACATCTTAGTGGTCACTTTTCTATGTTTGTTATCACACTTTCAGTTCAATGAATATAGTATGGTATTCATGTGTGATAAAGATTCACTTCAAACTTTGAACACAGATAGCAATAAAGAGAAGAAAAACACAAGCATCACTATTTCATCAATATTTTGTTAGTACCCTTTTCCATATTTTCCTTGACTGGTCCTGATATTCTCTGAAACTGTTTAGATACAAGTGGTATTCTCAGTGCAGCATAAAACATCATTATATAGTGGAAAAGGAATATACAAGAACCATAACTCTACCTAAAGAAATGTTATGAGTTACCTTCATTTGTGAATTTTACCTTTCTGGTCATGTCTTCATCGCTATAAATGACAGTCTAGCAAAGGACTGTTTAAGTAATTATGTCCCTTTAATAACTGCCCTTGATAGCAATAAATTTACTTGACTTAATTGATTTTAATACAATTTTCATAATTTTTCATTTATTCAATAATTTGTTCCCATATCAGTGATGTCTTAAACTTCATTAAATGAGTTCCTCCAGGGATTTGAACCTACCACCTCCCTAAAGAGGCATAGTGTTCCCTGCATCAGTCTGCACTGATCATAGGTCAGAGAAGAAATCAAAATCAAATTAACTTCTAGCATTTTAATGAAACATCAGTGTTGCATTTTAGGAAACTTGTAGTGGGAATCTTCATTCTATCCATTTGATTTGTGACAGTATCAGATAATGGTCTCACTTTAGTGGAATCAAACAAAAATATTAAAGTGTAACATTTTAAAAATGCATAGGCTAAATGTTTTTCAAAATGGACCATAAAAAACGATCTTTTGATAAGGGGATGATTTATGGTGAATATTTAAAGTTGTTAATGAATAGGTAGAGGTAGTCCCACATTATAATTAAAGGGTATTTTTGTCACATTAATTCTGTAAGGTGCAGCATGAAAAGCGCCTGTTCTGTCAGTTAGTCATCTTGTCATGCTGTTATAGCAGTGTTATGGTAATGTTACATTATTCAAGGTAATAATTAATGACCATGTAATGGGGATTACCTGTATATGGATGAATATTTATTATTCATAAATTTATACTATTCACAATGGTCTAAATAATATGCCGATTTTAAATTGTTTAGACTAAAATTTTGTGTTAATAAAATTAGACAACACAAACATTAGGCAACAAAATATTTATTCAGTGGTATATTTACATACACGTTTCTTGTTAAATTAGTTTTCTTTGGTATATTGTTATGTTTGATTTGATTAATGTTTGGTATATTTTGTTGCATAATTTGATTCATGATGTGTTGTAACTTCTTAAAGAATTGTGTGTATTTAATTAATTAGGAAAGATTTTGTTACGCATTTAAAAATATTTACAGTTGGTTAGTTGCAAGTATTTCAAAATTTTCTTTTGAGGTATGTCGGCAAAAAAGAATAAATTGTGATTTACAATATAGGCAAAACCATAATTTACAATCTGTTTTTAGATAAAAAGCTTTTAAGTGCTAAATCTTTCAGTTTAATGAAATGGAAAATTGTCCTCAGATATGAAGAAATCAGTTAATTTTTAACAAACCTAGGGGCTCCTTTGAGTTATGAAAATCTGTTGCTAGTTTTTTGGTCAAAACTTACTTTAGGGTAAAAAAACAACAACAACAAAGTACCATGTAAGGCTGATACAGTGCATGTAGAATTTGTCAAGGGAGGCCCTGGAAGCTAAACACTAGCAATGTTCTGTTTAAACAGCTTATTTACACAGATATGCATTTTTATAAAGAAAATAATGTAAAAAAGGTAGGTGAACTCTGCAGACGTGTACAGAATTATCAAAATTTCTCTGTATCACCATACGCTTTCTTAAAGGAGTTAGTCTAAAACAATTTATCAAGCTTAACAATAATCTGTGTTTAAGGGTATTTAAATCATCCTACAAATCCAAGTGAATTACATTGGCCCACAGAGTATATTCTTGTCACAATATTTGCAGAGTCATCTTCAAGTTGTCACATTATTATGTTGTTGAAGTAATACGTTCTGGAAAAAATAAATAATGCCAAATATGTAGCGTTAATTTACCCCCCTCTATGATAAACATTGGGATAGGTGCAGTTGGTTAGATGTCACTGGGAGATTAAGGAAGGTGTCAAGCAATGATCTGTATATAATCTTTAAAAACAATTATGTAGTTGTAGGATAACAGAAATACAAGGAAAACATATATTTCTAGAAAGCTCTCGGTATAAAACATGCAGCAGACGGACAGACACCCAAGTTATAGTGTCTGAAACAAATATATGAAAAGGTTGTGTGTTACTAATATTAACATTTTGAATGGCAATGTGCTAGCTAAATGCACAGAACATGTCTTAATTACCAGAAATATAAAATGAAATGTTAGAAATTAAAAAATGTAAAATTATAAGCATAAAGATATGAAATTAAAATAAAATATGATTATTCAGTATCTAATTTTTTGCACGAATGCAGCCTGGTATATGGGTAGAGTGTTAGACTTGTAACCGTAACCGAGAGGTAATAGGTTTGAATTCCATTAGCAGAATTTGACTGAGACCTCTACAATCTATTCTTTTGGTGTTAGCACTGGTCAGAACCCCAGAAAGCAGTCCACAGCGAAGTTATACAAGTTTGAAGAACTTAATTGAGTTAACAGTAAAAAAACCTAACTTGAAACTAAGCATGAATTAAAACAGTTAATAGCTTGGTTGGGATGGACAAAGTTTTACTGACTAGTTAACTGATGTTCCGGCAATATCACAAGATACAAGTATTATAACCATTCTAGAACTTGGAAACTGTAACAGAACCTTTTGTCATTACAGCGTATTGTAATCACCCCTATTCTTGGTGACAGGCAGTGAAGGCAAATTATATGTGACCTAAAGACAGTTAGCTTGAAGGTGTTTAACTGATATCACAGGACTCTGTGTGGTCCAGACTTCTCTTCATTTCTGGTGCCACAAAATGTGTCAGCTAATTTCAGTAGTAATTCATAGCTCCCTTATGTACAGACATTTTGACCACAAATTAATGTGTCGTACACTTGCCAGAAATAGTTATTGATGATAATATATTTGCTTACATACTTTCTTTTTGGACTACAAGAAAAAATAATTGCTTTTAAATAGCTTGGTTGTGTTTAATTTCAGGTTGATTGTACTGGTAGAGTGACAGCTTGCGAGACCTGGTACTGTTTTCATTTTTGTCACAATTTCAATTAATCTTGAAAGTTTAATTTATGTGTAAACAGTTTCTCATTTCCCAGTGACTGATTGAATTGCCCAGTGACTGATTGCATTGCCCGCTTAATCTAAAGTTTACGATCTTACTCTCTACCAGTTTCAAAGAAAATGACCCTCCATTTTAAAGGTATTTTGGATTTTACGAATTTTTTGTGAAAAGATTTTTTTGTTTGAAGCACATTAATCATTTGAAAATAGATAGAAACCATAAAATTGAAAGCCATATATGTGTTTCATACCAATTTGGTAAAATTGGTACAGTATTGAGTATCTTGATACATGATTGTTGGAAAGTGACAGTTCTTTGTTACTGAGCTTGGTGGTCAAATTGAAATTGCTTGTAATAAAGTACTGCTAAGTTTGATAAAAGGTCAAACATTTTACTGACTATTTACATTTTGTACATCTTAACATTGTGGTAAACAGACTTTAGCCTCAAGGATATTAGCCCCTAAGCTCAAGCCCCTGGGACATTAGCCCCTAGGTACAATTTTCCTACCCCTTTGGTCAGGGGTTAGTGTATAGGTGCCAGAATTGTAACCACTGAGGGTGACGCCCTGCATGTATCGTAAAAGGTGACTAAATGGGCTTGGTGAGCTGAGGTCCCTACAGATATGATAAAGCCCTATACAAGTGGTGACTCAAACCACCAAGTACTACATTCTATCATGTGCTGATTGCTCTATCATGTGCTGATTGCATAGCATCCATGTCTTTATGTACAAGTTGTATACCTTAAATCTTTTTGAATGAGTAAACATAACTCCAAGAAATTTCTCATTTAACCGAACATGCTTGTTTCAAGCATATTTCACACAGGTCCATATATTGCTGTACTTGTGGTAGCTTTCAAAAGATAACAACCAGGTTGGTTGTACTTCATGTTAACTGTGATACTGGAAGGGTAAACTTTGATGTTGGATAGTTTATGGACAATTTGCATACAGGTGATAGTTTTCATGGTTCCTGTAAAATGAATCAATATGAAATTGATTTTTATATTAATTTTGGCTTAAGTGTATGATGTTGCTTTGGATTTAGTTCAGTTTATACCAGCTTATTTTAGCTCAATTGAAATGAAAGGTTGAAAATTTACTAAATTGTCCTTGATTCCAATTTCTGTAAAAAAATCGGCACAGGTACTCGTGTTGGGAATTGTAATGTCAGCAGGGTTTGAACCAGCAACCTGTGGTGGAGTACCGAAGCAACCTCAGGCTAGCGTTTCAAAGGCAACTTCTTAGGTGGTTTCCAATATGATTCTAGATTGTAGATCTACTTATTAAAACAATTTTACAAAGGCAGTCTGTGTATGTAATTTCCAAGGAAACAACTGTGTTGAGTTACCAAGGCAAACTTTGGATGGTGTTTCAAAGGCAATCTGTGGATGTGGTTTCAAGGCAATTGCTAGGATGAGTTACCATGACAACCCATTGCTAGGATAACAAAGGCAAGCTTTTTTGATGGACTTTTCAAGGCATTCTTTTGGTGGAGTATAAAGTCAATATCTGGATAAAAAAATTAAATTGCGACCTGTGCCAGGGCGGATTTAAGGAGACAACCTCTACATACAGTTACCAAGACCCTAGATTCTAAAGCTGTATACTTTCAGTGTTCATGTTTATTAACAAGTTGTTAAATTGCTCAAATCTGATGGGGAATAGATCACAGTATTTGCAACTTAAAAAATGTTTAAATCTTTTTAGTTGGCTAAACATTTAAATGGTGATATATCACACACTGACTTTAAAAAGTAAATATAAACTACTATAAACTTAGTATGAATATCTTTCTATTATGTTCTTTATCAAAGTGGAACAGAAAATTTTCAATTTTA
>JAUMHA010426426.1:0-10109 GCA_032359765.1 Saxidomus gigantea | reverse complement strand
TACTTGGGTTCATTTCAACGTTGTTAAACGTACTTTTTTTTGAAAATACGTCGAATCTCGCGTCCGGTTTTAAACCTTCAAAAAAGGCACCCGTCTCATAACGTTGCAGGCAATCACTGTAATAATTGGCCAGGTTTTGAGGCAACGAAATTTTTACCTGTTTAAATATGTTACAGGCAATTGTTGTAAAGATTGGCCAGGTGCGCAAAGGATATTGAGCTCCGTACGCTACTTTTCTATGATATGCATATGATTAATTTTTGTAATCCGCACAAGTTGACATTTAAACAGTGCAGTAAATTCTATAACAAGAGTCCATGAAAAAAACTGTTATTGAGCCCGTAAGCTATGGACTTTGAAGCTGTCTGTACTGTTTTTATTAGCTCACCAGTCCTGGCACTTTGTTCCAGAGTCAGCTTTTAGGACGGATGATTGTCCGTTGTCTATCCATACTATTTGACCCAGTCTTCAAACTTCATAGATTGATTGGTCTTACTAAGTAAATGACTTCTATCGTTTTTGGGGTCAGTAGGTCAAAGGTCAAAGTCACAGTGACCTGAACATGGAAAATATTTTCCACTCAAGATCTTGAGATCTACATAACCTAGACGTCTTCAAACGTCATAGGATGATTGGTCTTATTGAATAGATGATCCCTGCTGTTTTTTGAGTGGGTCAAGGTCACAGTGAACTCTGATAGCTTTCTAAAAAAAAATAATAGAAGAAAAGAATATAAAACCATACAACAGCCAATTTTTAGTATGTCTGTCTTTTGTTGAGCACATGAAGAGGACACAGACTGTGACACACCTCTTTTGGGGGCGGATCAGTGGTAACGCACTGGACCAATGTAATCCAGGGATATTGGGCACAATACCCATCTCCTCCACAGCGGGTCAGTCAGTCGGTTGGTCAGTCAGTTTGTATGTTGATCAGTCAGTTGGGCGGCTGATTTTGTGTCAGCTCCAGAATGTCCTCAACCCCTTGAAGGATATTCTTTAAATTTGGATCAAATGTTCGTCTTATCAAAATATATTTCTCAAACCTCTTGAATGATTTTCTTGAAGGTTAGCTGGAAATGATGATTCGATCAAGGCCAAGGTCATATTTTGGGGGTCAAAGCTTATTAGACTTACCTCCTTGACCCTTTGTAAGATTAACATTTAACTTAGGTCAAATCTTCAGAGTATTGATGTGACATGTAACACATATGATCGAACTGTGCCAGCTTAAGATCAAGGTCACAAATAAGGGTCAAAGGTCATGAGACTATATTTAGTGATAGCGTGTTATAAGAATTTAAAGCCTGTTTCAACACATTTTGGTCATTTTCACCGAACTATTGTTTCAGGGAGAAACCAGTACTAGACTCCTATTCTCCGTTAGAAACTGCCAACTTACTCTCATAAAGAGACATGGCTTGAAGCAGAGCTCGAACCCATAACCATCAATCTATGCATGAGAGGTTACAGTGACTTCAAGTCATCAACTCTAACCACTTGACCACGGAGGCGGACTTCAGTAATAGCTCTACATGTATTTTGTTCATGTTATATGAACCCATAACTGCTTACAGTTTGCCCTACCTACAAACAGTATTTGTATTGAAATGAATAGAGAATTAGGATCTGACTTGATTCTTATCTAGAGACATTGTGCTATACTTTTACAAAATGACAAGCTACTGAGCTAAAGAAAAATAGAGAATGGTTTTATGTGCTTTAACTACCTCTACTGTTGTTTAAGGACATCGCTCTACCAGTACTTTCAGTGCTTTGATTACAGAAAGGGGATGTAGTGTTTCGCATGTAATTATTCTAAATGGAAACTTAAGAATTCTTGTTGTCTGAAACTGGTAGCACTGATTTGATTTAACTTGCAACAACTAACTTCTTTATGACTGTAACTTGAAGAAAACATTATATCCTCGGAGAGAAGGCCTAAGTGGGTGGTAAAATTTTAAAAATCCTATTTTTCTGAAACAGACAAGCCAGTACACTTTCCAGTTGTTCTTTTTCAGTTTTTTGTTTCATTAGGCGGGGGATATAAATTCACCGAATTTGCTTATTATTATTACTAGTATTATTTTCTCCCACCAAAGACAGATAGATATTGTTTGGCCCTGAAGGGGATGTAGTGCTTTTCTTATACAAGTATTCTAAATTAAACCTTAAGAATTCTTGTTGTCTTAAAGTTGTAGTACTGATTTAATGTAATCGCAACTACTAAGTTCTTTATGACTGTAACTTGAAGAAATAAAATATCATCTCTTAGATGAGGTCCCCGAGTGGGATGATGAAATTTTAAAAATCCTTTTTTCCTGAAACAGACAGATCAATATACTTTCCAGTTGTTGTTTTTCAGCTATTTGCTTCATTTGGCGGGCGGATATAAATTCACTGAATTTGCTTGTTGTTGTTATTATTATTACCTTACATTTTCATGTACTTGTAGCAAGTGTACATACAGAGAGTTATCTTCCAACAAAGTGAAGCTATGCGGCAGTTGTGGTGTGTCATGCTTCTTCAGACTTTTGTAGCTGTGGTAAGTTATTTCTGTTATATGTATACTTGGACCTCAATATGCAAATATCACCCGTCTTTTCATGAATAATCTGAATAACAACAGATGAATGTACATGAAACTGTATGTTACAATGCAACACATTGTATGGTTAGGGTAACAGGTCAAACTTTTTTAGGTAACTCTAGCACAAAGTGCTCAAGGTGAGTTATTGTGATCACCTGGGGTCTGTTATCTGTCTGTCTGTCTATCCATACTTAATCTTGTGTATGCAATAGAGGCTGCATTTTTCAATGGATCTTATGAAACTTAGTCAGAATGACTGCCGAAATGAAATCTAGGTCAAGTTCGAATATTGGTCATTTTGGGTCAGAAACTAGGTCATGGGGTCAAATCATAGGTATGCAATAGAGGCTGCATTTTTCATTGGATCTTAATAAAATGTAGTCATAATTTCCTTGATGAAATCTAGGTGAAGTTGGAAGATGGTTTATCTGGGGTCGAAAATTAATAGTTAATAACAATGTCACAGGGTCAAATCATAGAAAAACCTTGTGTACGCAATATAGGTTGCATTTTTCTTTGGATCATCATGAAACTTCATCAGTATGATTGTCTTAATAGAATTTAGGTTAAGTTTGAATATGGGTCATCTGGGATAAAAAAACTAGGTCACCCTGTTTAAAACGTTGTGAATGCCATGCAGGTGATATTTACAACCCAGTCATCATGAAAATTGGTCAGAATGTTTGTGTGGATCACTTGAGATTAAAAAGTAGGTCACCTGGTCAATTTCAAGGAAAACCTTGTTGGTACTCTAGAAGTCACATTTTTTAGCCAATCATCATGTAGATGTGAGAAGCCAAGAATTCCTGATCGGTCATGTTACATTACTGCAATTACAGGTCAAACTGATATTCAATGGGGGTTGGTTGGGATGTTGCATTTTCATTGTCTAGAGCATAACTTGAAAACTACTGGAAATTCAATACAATTTCATACAATGGTCAAGCACAATGAGAGGGAGTGCAGTGTACAAGAACCATAACTTTATCTTGACTAATTATTGCCAAGAACCATAACTCTATTTTAGTTTTTTTTTACAAGATATTCAGTTACTTATAACTTCTTAAGTTGATACAGCAGTCTTTCAGGGTATTAATTACATTTAGTGACATGTCTAGTTCACGGTGGGGAATCACGTGATCAAAATAATTTCTATGAAAAATGTAATTCTATGAAAAATGTTAAAAATAATGAAAGCAGTTTAGCTTTAAATATGAAATGAAACCTATCATATGGCAACATTAGCGTATTCTAGAACTACACAGGTTTCAATCTTAGTCTCCTTCCGATTGTGTTTAACACTTCAGGACACTGAACTAATTTATTTTTGAAGTGCTCAGCACAATCAGAAGGTGATTGTTATTGAGACCTGAGTAGTTCTAGAAAACGTTAATGTTGTCTTTTGTTTGTAATTGTGCTTATTGGGTCCACCATCCTCTAAAGAGGCTATCATCGGTACGACCCGTTTAATGTTGTCATAAGATAGGCTACTTTTTATATTCACAGCTGAACGGCTTTCATTATTCTTTAACATTTTTCAAATATTTACTTTTGTTTAGAGATTACTTTGATCATGTGATTCTCCACCGTGTAGTTGTACTAGATTATAACTGTCAATCAATTCAATTACATGTGTCAGAATCTTAATCAATATGATCACAAATCCAAAATATTTGGTTTCTGGCAGTTTTGTCACTGTTTGTGTAACTGTTATCTGAGCTTGAGTGCTTTATCATGAAACTATTATACATGTATTGTATCTTGTTAAACATGTAACTTTCTATACAGATGAGATGAGAATGTATTTGACTATATTTGAAACAGGATGTACTTAGTGTAGTGGAGTTTATGTTTGAAGATAAAATCAGTTAATAGATTTACAGTAATGAGCATTTAGTCATCAACCTGCATTCATTGTTATCTAGGGTAAACACTGAAAACCTTTTATACAACCACTAAATGAGTGGGGGGAAAAGCAAACACTATCTCAAGCAAGTGATTTACTGCTTTTATAAATGCAGGACATGATATGTGAAAATATGAAACTACAATGTCTTATTGAAGGTCAATAGAAATTAGTTGATATCTGTGATGAATATTGAATGCTGTACATACAATATTTGGGATGGTAATTTTCAAAGCATAGGTCTCAGATTCGTTTACTTTCCATAAGTCTTGAATATGTACTTGAAAGCAAAAAGCAAAAGAAGCATTAAAGTTCTAGAAGTAATACCAATGTATGAAGGCAATGAAATGGTAATGATGATCCCTTTTGTCTAGTATATATAGTCTTTCCAAAGACTACAAGATTAGAACATACAGTAAACTCCACTTGTAAGGATATCGCTTGTAACTCGGGCCTTCTATATTTCATATACTTTCACTCCGGATGTTAGGATATCGCATGTAATGATATTTCGGTTGTAACGATGCGTTTCTAACGTCATTAAGCCATTGTTTTTCCGGTTAATGAGATAATTATGGTCTACGAGATGGTGTGAACGAGTGACAATGGAGGGCGCCCAAACGATTACGGGTAATCAATCAAATTAACACACTACTTATTCACTGAATTAAAAGTAATTCAAACACATTTATAGTTAAATGCTCCTGAGCAAACAACTAATTGAGTAAATATCTATACTAATAGTAAATTGTACATGTATTTTCGTGAAGTACATGAAAAAATCATGGAGCCTCCTGAAAACTTTTAGATATATACTCAAAGTACAAAATGATAATTTATGTGAACTTTAGGGATTTCGAAAAAAAAACAAGATATTGATGCTGATTTCGGAATTAAAACATACTGAGCACTATATTAAAAAGTCTGAATGCTATTATAAAAACATATGAAACTAGGACATTCAGTTCGGCTAGAATTTGAAAATGATCAGACATGCAAATATTACTCATGTGGAAGAGGCTTTACCTGTGTTGTGTAAACATGCGAGATCACCGAATAAAACATTTGATGATAATGACACACATATATCTTTACATATGTGTGTATAAATATGTAAATAAATCATATACAGAACTTGTTCTATATCATAAGTTGTGCACTTCTTTAATCAAGCACGCTAACTAATTTTCAGTTTCAGCCAATGCCAGAGGTCGATTTGGATATAACGATAATCGGATGTAACAATATAAAATCTAAGTTCCCCTTAAAATCGTTACAAGCAGAGTTAACTGTATGTCAAGTAGGATTTTGAAGAGTTCAGTAAAACAAATCTGAGTACAAGTCCCATTATCTCTCTCTGGACCTGAGCTGTAAAAGCCACTGTCAGTTTCAGTAAACTGTGAGCATGTATAGACCCACTGTCTTGAAGTACATTTTGATTTGCAAGAGCACAGTACCTTAATTTTCAGACAACAGGCCAAAGCCTTTAAGCATGAAAAAAATGAATTTTCGTAGATGGGACCTATGCTGGGACCTTTTTAGCTCACCTGAGCACAAAGTGCTCAAGGTGAGTTATTGTGATCGCCTGGAGTCTGTCGTCTGTTTGTCTGTCCACACATAAACTTGTGTATGCAATAGAGCTTGCATTTTTACTGGATCTTCATGAAATTTGTCAGAATGACTGCCTTGATGAAATCTAGGTTGAGATCGAATATGCTTATCTGGTGGTCAAAAACTAGGTCATGAGGTCAAATCATAGAAAAACCTTGTGTATGCAATAGAGGTTGCATGTTTTATTGAATCTTTATATAACTTGGTCAGAATGATTATCTTGATGAAGCCTAGATCGAGTTTGAATATGGATCATCCAGGGTCAAAATATAGATTACGGGGTCAAATCAAAGGAAAACCTTGTGTACGCAATATAGGTTGAACTTTTACCTCACCTGGCACAAAGTGCAAGAGTGAGCTATTAGGATCGTTTACTGTCCCGGGTCCGTCATACGTCTTATGTCGTCAGTCGGTTAACCTTTTCTTTCAAACGACATCTCCTCTGAAACCACTAGGCCAATGATGTTAAAACTTGGCAGGGATGTTCCTTGCATGAAGCCGTTCCATAGTTGTTCCAATAACTCCATTCAATGCAGAACTCTGGTTGCCATGGCCATACATACCTGTGAATTTTTAGTAATTCCTTCCATCCGAGCCCAAAAAGTGAGGGTTAAATGGCTATGGCAGCAATAGGTAACAGTAAATGCCATTCCATCCGTATGTTATATGTGGCTAAAAAGTACAAAAGAATGAACAAAAGAATAGCCACACAACTGCCAATTTTTAGCCGTCCGTCCATCAGTCAATATTTTGCTTCAAAAGACATCTCCTCCGAAACCATTGGGCCACTGTTGATGAAACTTAGCAGGAATGTTCCTTGCACAAAGCCCTACCAAAAGTGTTCAAAGAATCCCATTCCATGCAGAACTATTTATCACTATCAAGATTGTACAAATTTTGACCCCAGGGTCAAAACTGACCTTACCTGAGGGGTCACTTGCTTTTACATAGGTTTCTATAGGAAAATTTAAAAAATCTTCTCTGAAACTGCAAGGCTAAAAGCTTAGATATTTGGCATGTACCGTTGCCTAGTGGACTTTTACTAAAATTGTTAAAATTGGGAGGAGGGCTGTAGTCTTTATATAGAGTTATAGGAGAAACTTAGCTTCCAGTAAGTTCCTATAGCAACCACTGACTTCCTTAGCCACTGACTTTGTTTGCAACTAGTGACTTCCCATAGCAACCAGTGACTTCCGCTTGGAACAAGTGACTTCATGAGCAGCTAGTGACTACCCTAGCAGCCACTGACTTCCTTAGCAACTACTGACTCCCTATAGCAACAATTGACTCCCTTGGGTAAATGCACTGGAACTCAGGTGAGCGATATAGGGTCATCATGACCCTCTTACTATAATAAATTGATAGTCATGAAAAATTGTACTCCAGATGTTGTTTTTTTGCACTCTAATAGAATGTGTAGTATTAAATAAAAATCATTCCTAGTTTCATAGCGGAAGTACAAGTACAGTAACAACACAGCCAACATCGGCAACAGAGGGAACAACAACCAAAACTACAACAAAAGCATCAGTTTCTTCACCCTCTACGACAACAGTGACTGTAGTTCCTACTACTATCACAACAGTCAGCTCTGCAGCCACTGCATCAACAGAGGCACCTGCACTTGGTGTTGACTGTACTAACAAAACCGAGCAAGACAACTGGTGTAATACTACTATATCAGGAGAAGCAGAATGTGGAACAGATGGAGTTTGCCATTGTGTATCTGGTTACTTTCAGTCAAACGTCAGATGTATTCCAGGTACATTAGATGATAAAGACATAATATCCCTATTAGTGATGTCCATGGTCTAATAATGCGTTTTGTATAAAATCATTATGAATACTGGTCAAAATGTTTGTGTTGATGAAATCTAGGTTGAGTTTGAAACTGGGTAATGTGGGATGTGGGGTGATAAACTAGATCTCTTTTTCAGATTAAAGAAAACATTTGTACAGGCAATAGAACTAATCATTATGTATAACTCAAGGTTGATGTTGAAACTGGGTTATATGGGGTCAAAAAGTAGGTCACTATGTCAGATCATAGGAAAAGCTGTGCACTAAAACAGACTGCATTTTAAACTCTCTTGAGAATGTTGTCTGTTTGTCGTCCGTCCACACTTAATCTTGTGTATGCAATAGGCTGCATTTTTCACTGGATCTTCATGAAATTTGTCAGAATGACTGCCTTGATAAAATGTAGGTCTAAATCAAATATTGAACATTTTAGGTCTAAACTAGGTCACCAGGTCAAATAATAGAAAAACCTTGTGTATGCAATAGAAGTTGCATTTTTCATTGGATCTGCATGAAATTTTATCAGAATGACTGCTTTGATGAAATCTATGTCAAGGTTGAATATGGGTTATCTGGGATTAAAAAATAGGTCACCAGGTCAAATTGTAGAAACACTGTGTATGCAATAGAGGTTTCATTTTTCATTGGATCTTCATGAAATTTTGTCAGAATGATTTTTTTGATGAAATCTAGAACAGGGATATGGGTCATCTTGGGTAAAAACTAGGTCACTTGGTGAAATCATAGAAAAGCCTTGTGTATGTGATGGAATCTGCAATTTTCACTGAAACTTTGGTCTCTTGTTTACTGAATCATCTTGAAATTTTGTCAGAATGATTGTCCTAGTAAAATCTAGCTCACTTGGGGTGAAAAACTAGGTCACCTGGTCAAATCATAGAAAATCATAGAAAACTTTGTGTACATAATAGAAGCTGCATTTTGTACCCTTTCATCAAGAACTTTAGTCAGAATGTTTGTTTTTTGGTGAAATCTAGGTTAAATTTGAAACTGGGTCATGTGGGATCAAAAACTAGGTACCTTGTCAGATTGTAGAAAAAAGTGCACATAATAGAAGCTGCATTTTGTACCAAATTATTATGAATATTAGTCAAAATGTTTGTCTTAGTAAACTCTAAGTCAATATTGAAAGTGGATCATATGGGGCAAGAAAGTTGTTCACCAGGTCAGATCATACAAAAGCCTCGCTTTTGAAGTCACAATAATGAAATATTGACTGTGTACATTTTAAGCTCAGCTGGCACAAAGTGCCAGAGTGAGCTATTACGATCGCTCACCATCTTGTGTCCAATTTGAGCCTGCCTTGGGGGTTCGCTTCTTTTTAGCTGTACTGGACTAAGTCCAGCAGAACTTTTGTCATGGTGGTTTGTCTGTCCTCCGTCTGTCTGTAAACTTTTCTCGATATCGCTCTACAGGTTGCAATTTTCATTTGACTTTGATGAAACTTGGTGATAAGGATCACTTTAGGTCGTAGATGTTCCCTTTTGGGTTTGGGTCAGTGGGTCAAATGTCAAGGTCACTGTGACCTCTGATTGCATTTCCTAGATAACACTTTAGGTCACAATTTTCATTCAACTTTCATCAAACTTGCCCAGGAGGTTCCCTGCAACATGGTGAAGATCCCTATTGTTTTTGGGACCAGTGGGTCAGAGGTCAAGGTCACAGTGACCTCTGTTACATTTTCCTGTATAACACTGTACAGGTCACAATTTTCACTTGATTTTGATGAAACTTACTGATAAGGATACCTGCAACTTGTAGGTGTTCCCAATTATTTTTGGGTCAGTGGATTAAAGGTCACAGTGGCCTCTAATAGCATTTCTTTAATAACATTCTACAAGTCACAGTTTTCATTCAACTTTTATCAAACTTGCTCAGAAGGTTGCCTGCAACATGGTGATGATCTGTTTTGTTTTTGGGGTTGGTGGGTCAAAGGTCAAAGTCAAAGTGACCCGAACTTTGAAAATCTTTTCCACTCAGTATTTTGAAATCTAAACACCCACACTCTTCAAACCTCATTGGATGATTGGTGTTACTGAGTAGATGATCCCTTTTGTTTTGGGGGTCAGTAGGTCTGTTTGTTTTTAGCTCCTACTCGCCCCGGCGTAGGCGTTGGTGTCACACCTTGGTTAAGTTTTTCGTACCACCCCACTTTATTTCAAAACTATTAGAGGTATGGCTTTGA
>JAUMHA010426415.1:0-10110 GCA_032359765.1 Saxidomus gigantea | reverse complement strand
TAATTTATAACGTTGCAGTACATTAACGCAGTACAATAAAGAAAGTTAGCATATTAAAGCAATAGTTTACCTCTTTGGGCCTAATTTACGCAATATAATCGAATTAAATGGTAAGCTTAGATTTTTCCGCCTTATCGCAATAAAAATGGCGGCGCAACACTCAAAGGGGGTAACCTACGCATTACTGACGGGGTAATATCCGTGCAGTGCCGTTACATGGCTCCCCCAAATTAGTCCCCAACTAATTTGACACATTATTCCAATTAATCCTCCAAAGTAAACAATCTTATATAAAAAAAGTAATTCGCAATGGTTGCGGATTAAATGGAAACGCCAAGAAACTTAATTCGACCGCAGAATGAAGTTTAAGAATATCGCAAGAAACTATTAAGAATGAAAATAATATCATTAAATTGCAAGGCTTATCTCATGAAAATACGGATATTGTATTGCAATAAAAAGCTAAACCTAGTAAAAATCGAGCAACTGAATTACCTATATTAACTTATCCAATGGCTCCTTGACGGGGACGACCCCGGTTAGCCTAAACTTCTGCTTCAAGCAGTAACACTAATTTATGAATTGGTCCCTCTAATAATGTCTTAACACATTTTTGGTTACCCTTATCATCTACTGATACTGCACTGGTTCTAACAGTAACCTTTCGAACTAACCCATCAGAGTCAGAATCTGCCTTTTCTACGCGAGCAACCTTCCACTGATTGCGCGGCAAGTTTTCATCCTTTACTATAACAATATCGCCCAACTTAATACTGCGTCTTTCTGTTACCCATTTTGAACGTGCCTGAAGTGTACTTAAATACTCCTTTTGCCATCTCAACCAAAACTCATTGGCTAAATACTGGACACGTCATCATCTTTTACGAGTATATAGGTCAGGTTTCATGAATTCACCAGGTGGGGGTAAGAGAACCTTGCTTTTCATTGTCAAGAGATGATTGGGAGTCAGGGGGCTATCTGACAAGGGGTCATTAAGATTATCAACAGACAATGGTCTACAGTTAACAACTGACAAGACCTCGCAAATTAATGTACGAAGGGACTCATCATCTCACTGCTTAGAAAACTGATACAGCAGTACTGACAAGACACTGCGCACGGTCCGAAAAAGCCTCTCCCATACACCACCCATGTGGCTTGCAGATGGGACATTTTTCTTGAAAATAAAGAAGTCACAACCTTCCTTAAGCAGAAATTGGGCAATGCGTTTATCATCTAACTCAGAGACTTTCCTTTTCTCATCTCTCTCTCAGCACCAATGAAATTGGTGCCCCGGTCAGATCTCAATTGCCTAATTGGGCCTCTGATTGCAAGAAATCGACGGAGGGCATTTGTAAAGGAATCAGTGTCAAGGGAGTTGGCAATTTCAAGATGTACAGCCCTACTTGTGAAGCAGGTTAATATTACACCATACCGCTTTAGCTCTCTTCTGCCTTCCTTTATCTGGAAAGGACCAAAGTAGTCCACACCACAATAGGAAAAGGGAGTACATGGTTCAAGTCTGTCATAAGGTAGGTCAGCCATCTTCTGTTCTACGCTTTTTGTCCTAAGTTTGCGGCAGGTTACACAGTGATATATGTAGCTTCGAACAGCTGCACTACATCCCAAAATCCAAAACCTCATTTGCACGCAGCTCATTAGTGGTGATCCCACGTCCCTGATTAAATGTACGCTCATGAAAATATCTTATTAGCAGTGTGGTAACATGACATTTCCTTGGAAGGACTACTGGGTGTTTAAGATCCGCATTCAACGGAGAGCGACGCATTCTGCCACCTACACGAATAAGACCATCTTTCGCCAAAAAAGGGTCAAGGCGAGAAAGAGGAGAGTTTGTCTTTACAACGCCCTTTCTAGCGCCCTCAGGTCCATATTGATCTTGGTTACCAAGTGTCTTGAGCTCTTTTGAAAAACAGTCAGACTGAACATGTCTAAGAATTTCTATCTCTGCATTTTGCAATTCACAGACACAGGGGGAGCAAATATTTGGAATGGCCTCTGATTTACGATAGGCAAGAGATTTAACTGTCACCGGTTTCTTGACAACATGTTTTATAAGCAAAGACTTAAAACGTAAACAGATAGCGACTGCAGTCTTGACATGGGACCAGTCCGAGAAATATTCCAAACGGTCTAAAAACTTCAACTGATTTGTAGGCTCAACAATAGAAGCAAAACACTGAACCTTCTTAACTTCTGGGTCTTCTTCACAAAGAGTTCCTAGTTCTAAGTTTGAATCATGAGAAGGAAGCTCTGCCTTCCAAAGTAATTCAGGTCCAGAAAACCAAGTAGATTTCATTAGTTCTGCTGCTGTGCAGCCTCTAGACGCGATATCAGCTGGATTGTCACATGATTCTACATAGTTCCACTGAGATACTCTGGTATGATCCCGAATTTGCTGAACACGATTGGCAACAAATACATGGAATTTCTTCGAGTCATTTGAAATGTAACCTAGGACTACACGACTGTCAGTCCAGAAGTAATGAACTGCATTTTCATATACCAACTCTTTGTTCAGTAAAGCAGGAACATTTACTGACACGACAGCGGCTGTGAGTTCGAGACGAGGGATTGTAATTGTTTTGAGTGGAGCAACTCTGGCCTTACCAATCAAGAGAGAACAATTAACCTGACCTTTGGCATTTTTCAATCTAAGGTAAGAGCATTGACCATATCCACTATAACTAGCATCAGAAAAGTGGCGAAACTCAACGACAGTAAGCTCTCGAAAGTTGCATGGCTTTAGACATCGCCTTGTTTGTAGGGACTGCAACCCTTGTAAGCTTCGCCTCCAGCTTTCCCATTGCATATGTAGAGTGTAAGGTATAGGATCGTCCCAACCAATACCTTCTCCACACATCTTCTGCAAAATGTGTTTACCAACCAAGGTGATTGGGGATATGGAACCAAGTGGGTCATAGAATGAACTAATAGTGGAAAGAATGCCTCTTCTGGACAATGGTTTATCGGACAGGACTATCCTAAACTGAAAACTATCAGACTCAATACACCATTGAACTCCAGGGACTCTTTCGACAGGCAAATCCTGTTTGAATATGTCAATATTTGTTAGGCCATTAGCTCTATCTTGAGAGGGAATGTGACTAAGAACCTCCTTTGAGTTACTTGCAAATTTGAGGAGCCGTAAACCTCCGTGTTTACACACAGCTTGACTCTGCTCAATCAACCTTATTGTATCTACAACAGAAGGCACAGACTTCAGACCAACATAGAAATTATACCGCAAGAAGTCTACTACATTCCTACCAAATTTATCCTCATTATCTTTCGCATATTGTTTCAGGCCAAAGTTAGCACAACCTGGTGAGGAAGAAGCACCAAACAGATGAACGCACATGCGGTACTCTACTGGTTTTGTCTTCTCTTTGTCTATCCACCAGAAAAACCTAAGATAGTCACAATGTTCCTTAGGGACATAAAACTGATGAAACATTTGCTCTATGTCGCAAATGAATGCAATATGTTCCATTCGGAAACGATAAAGAACACCAGTAAGTGTATTTGTTAAGTCAGGTCCTTGTAAGGGATGGGCATTAAGGCTCTCTTCCTTAAACTGTGAACTACAATCAAACACGACCCTTAATTTCCCTGGCTTCTTTGGGTGGTAGACGCCATGGTGAGGGATATACCAAGGCCCTAGGATGTTTCTATCTGATTCTGGTACCCTTTCTGCATGTCCTTTATCTATTAAATATTTCATGAACTGCTCATAGTGACTACAATAGGTTTTATCACTCTTTAGTCGGCGGCTTAACTGGTGCAATCTGTGAAGGGCAAGACTTTTATTGTCTGGGAGAGAAGGGGGTTCACCCTTGAAGGGTAATGGCATGGTATAATGGCCATCTACAAAGCGAATTCCATCACTCAACTTGGACAGGAACTGTCGATCATTGTATGAAAAGGACTCGAAGTCAGTTTGACGCTCGCTAAAATCCAACTCCATCATACGCATGAAGTCTGAAGGTTTCACCACCTTAATACCAGTTCTGCATACAAAGGTATCACTTTCTGTATTTCTCCTGCACTTAGTGTCGGCCGACAGGTCTAAGGTTATCTCAAGGGTACAAGTGCGATGACACAAACCAGAATAGTCATCGATTTCAGGGAGGTCACTATCAGGGTCTACTATACAGACAATAGCCCAACCAAGATCAGTGCGTTGACTATAAGGTCCAAGGCCATTGGGTGGAACTATTTCTCTAGGCATTAGAGCGCGAGCACAGTTATACCCAATGAGAAGCTCAACTTCGCAATTCGCAAGAGGCATTAACTTGTCAGCTATACACTCTAAGTGGGGCTAAAGCTTTGCAACCTCAGGGGTAGGTATATGTGACCTATTTGCGGGAATTATCCATCTGGAGAACGCATCAGGTAAGGGTATCTGCGTAGAATTATCAATACCACGAACAACCAAACCTCGTACCTTACTACTTTCTACCGAAGTATTCTTGGCATGCATGGTGGACAAAACAAGGTTAACCTTTAGTCCCGACACACCTAAAGCATCGCAAGTTTCCTTTAGAACAAAGGTGGTATCAGACTGTGTGTCAAGCATAGCATAAACAAGTCTTTCAAACTGAGGATTGTCACGGTGAGAAACAAACACAGGTACAACCATAGAATTCTTACTAAGCGAGCTAGAACTGCTCAAAAAAGACAGACCAGAATTAGAATCTCGAACCTCTCTACTCGCACCAGGGGATGCTGCCTTGTTAGCAGCTGTTTGTCATCTTTCTGTAAGGTATTAGGCAAGGTGTCTTTCTTATCTCCATGCAAAGACGTTGGATGAAACTTTGAACAAATTTGGCATTGCTTTCTTTTTCTACATTTCTTAGAAATATGGCTAGGACTGAGACAAGCAAAACACAACCTTTTATCTTGAATAAAGGCCTTCCGGTCATCAAGGGACTTTCCAAGGTAAGAGCTACGTGTTTCTAGCTCATGACTCTTCTGACAAAAGGGACACTGTGCTCTGTTCAGGTTTTCTAAACCGAGTTGGAAACTGTGATGTTCTGCGCTGCTGGCAAGATGGACCCTTCCCTTGTATGGGGGTCTTCTTTCCTGTCTGAAATTCTTGATGGGTCATTAGCAATCTTAGCCTCCTTTGATATAAAGCTAACAAATTCTTTGAACTGAGGAAACTGCCGATTCGTTTCCTTGTGGCTGACGACAAGGCGGTTCCATCGACCAGTTAGCCACTACGGCAGCTTGGAAAGAAGCTTTCGGTTTTCTATGGAATCATTTAACACATTTAGGTGAGGGACTGACTGCATGGCTGTTGAACATTGTTTTAAGAAATCAGAAAATTTCAGTAAACCAAGCGAGTCCTTAGAAGCAACCTTAGGCCAATTTTCAAGCTTGGTCCTAAAAGCGTTGGCAACAACGCATGGGTCCCCAAACCTTTCATTAAGGAGTTTCCTTGCGTCATCGTAGGCATCCGCACTTGGGATAAGGAGATAGTTGTCAACGACCTGTTTAACTGAACCTCCAAGATATTTTTTAAGTAATGATTTTTTTCTGCAGGAGGGATCAATCCTTTGATCAATCAGTGTTTTGAAAGCCAGTTTCCATGATGGATAGTGTAGTGGGTCACCATAAAAGATAATAGGCTCAGGTGCAGGAAGTCTGCTCAAATTTACTTGTCAAGTTTGCCAAGTCTTGTTGATTATCTTGGGGCATACTTGGGAAAAATGCATTAGCAGATGGATTTAGCACTGGACTGACAGAGGTGCCTAAAGGGTGGCTCTGTTGCGCAAGGTTTGGCAGTGTATTTGATTGCAAGCTAACCCCTTTATATATGACTGACTCAAAACTAGACTTAGGGACAGCTGAATAAGGGAGTGAAGGAGAATTGACAGACATCAACGGATCACTAATTGCAGCAGTAACAATAGTAGAACTGCCATGTGTTGCAGCATTTACAGAAGTGTTTACACTAACATTCGATTCTGTAGCTAAAACAGAAGCTGTAGTTGCCTTGACATTTGTTTGATAAAAATGTGAACTATGTGGTACTTGACTATGACTTTGAACATAAGTTTGTACGTATTCTTCCTTGCTGTCTTGAGGCAAATAAATAGTTGGCTTCAAATCGGTTTCATTATCTTGATCAACAAAATCCCTATCTAAGGCATCTAACTCTGCCCTTGCAATTTCCTTTCTCTTTATAGCTTTAATTTTCTCTAATTCTGCCTTATACGATAACTCTGTGTCTATGTACTTTAATTCTGCCTTAAGTTTAGCCTTCCTAACTGTGTCTGAAACATGAGAAACATTAGATTTCCTGGAAGAAATACGAGACATACCACTACGAGAGGATCTGTTAGAACCAGTTTCAATACTTTGACTTTCTATTTCGCGAATGCGCTCAGTTGTATTACTCATGATGCGCTGATGTTCTTCTTCAACTGCTTCAAACTTTAACGCTTCATGCGAAACATTTTCCTTAAGATCTTGCAATTCCCTAAACACCTCAACTAAGTCTTCAAATGATGTCTGAAGAATATCTCTATTGACCCGAATCGAACTTACGTCAGTAACATCAGAGATAAGCATAAACAATTTGTTTGAATGTGTACGCCATGCCGATATCGCAGACTTGAAAGCCCTTTCTTTAAGGGAAGTTTGATATTCGCGGCCCCTTTCTGTTTGTTTCTGTTCGCGTTTATCAGAAATATTCAATTGATTTTCAGACATCTTAATCTTGTGAACTTAAGATTTCTAAAGTCTGATCATTCAATCAGACAACAAAATTTAAAAAAGAAAAATGAACAGTTACAAACTAATCAATACACTAAATTGACTAATATGTGGCTGGGCAATCCCTGCCTACAACAACAAATTGTAAGTATATGAAATATACAGAATAAATGACAATATACAAGGCAATAGCAAAAACAGTCATAGATCTATTAAACTTGAGCTCTAAATATATGTGGCTGAGCAATCTCTGCCTACATACAAAAGTTTATCTGCACTGTCTATGTATCAGCTTGGTAAAGGATGTAAGCCATGCTCTTGATAACGTTTCTCCTGGATGTACATGTATGTATTCGGTCCTCCAGCAAATTAAATCTGATCGAGTATCTGCCTCCGGATCATTGCCCTTGCTGCTTCGGATAGGATCTGTGTTGAACTTTGGCGTGTAGGTACTTAAAGACTCATATTCCGAATCAATAAATTCATTGGCACTATTGATAAGATGTGACAATTGTTCGTTATCCGATCTGAACCTTTGTCCTTTCTCGAATAGACAGAGCTCGACTATGACGGCCGCATAAAAAAAGGGAGCACGCCGTGATATAAACCCAAAGGAAGTACTGAAGACTAAGAAACTTCTTCTGTTTACTAGATCTATTTATTCTTAGTCCACGTCGAACTGAAAGAAAAAAGTATCATTCATTTGCTCATTGTATCTAAGTGTCAAAAGGTATCCGCATAACAAATTCAGTTTGCATAGTTTAACTTAAAAACTTGCCATTAATTTATAACGTTGCAGTACATTAACGCAGTACAATAAAGAAAGTTAGCATATTAAAGCAATAGTTTACCTCTTTGTGCCTAATTTACGCAATATAATCGAATTAAATGGTAAGCTTAGATTTTTCCGCCTTATCGCAATAAAAAATGCGGCGCAACACTCAAGGGGGGTAACCTACGCATTACTGACGGGGTAATATCCGTGCAGTGCCGTTACAAAGTGTATTGTGTAAGTATTCAAGGCTAGTGCGCGCACTGCTTTATGCACTTTGTCAGTATGTAGCGAGCATAAAAATGCGGTAAAATATGAATTTTGCCTTTTCACTTTCCAACAGTGACCAATAGAAAAAGGGAGGTAATTCAAAAATAGAAGATCTTCAAAATACAAAAACACTCAAGTTTTTTTCAGTTCAAGTCAAAAAGTTATAATCTGAAAATTCATATTTCGCTTAATCCATGCAGACAGATTCCAGCCCGGCATCGTTTGGTTACGCTAGAATGAAGGAAACCGCTGCATCATCCGCATTGTCATTTGACAGCAGCTGAACAGACACTAGTGGTTATCATTCAAATTTAGATAATAAGCATTGCTGGTCACATTTTATAAGGGAAACAGTGACTAAAACTTGGGTTACGTGCACTGGAACCAGTTTGTAATATAGAGATTACTGTGAATCCTGATGATGATGTGCTATTAAATCAATTCTGCACTAACACAGACAGTGTAATGTAAATATGATGATAAAACTTGATAAAAAATGTTTAGTATGATAAAACTACCAAAGCTGCCCTCACCTCCGAACAAAGGTCACCTATGAACAAATGCCATTTTCATAGTTTCCCTTGACCGGACTTTCTTCACAAGTTTGAATGTATTTATTTATTTATTTATTTATTTATTCACTTTAATTACACAATGATGAAGTAATTTCGAACAGATATTGAAAATAAAGAAAATATGTATTCAGTCAACAAAACTGAAACACACGATTACGTCATATATTCTTGTAAAAATTCGCGATGTTGCTTATGGTACATAACATAGTTGGTCATGAATGCAAAAGATTTGAAGTTGTACTACAATGGAGTATCTTTCCAAGAATATGAAACTGTTAAATACTGAAATAACAGGTATCTACCATAGATAAAGCAGCGAATCTTTTATCGTGCGTTTAGTTTAGCTCGAGTTTGTCGTCCGTCCGTCTGTTGTCTGCATTTTACTTCAAACACAGCAGATCTTCTGCAACCGCTTTTCCTAATGTCTTTAAATTTCAAAGCAGTTTTCTCAAAATTAGATGATCCATTCAGAACACTGGTTGTCATTGTAAAAGTAAGGACAATTTTGCTTTTTCATGTTAGAAACCGTTGGCACAATTTCAAAGCAATTTCACAGCGATTTCGCTATTAGCACTTCTTTCAAAATATTATGCAAATTATCAATACATATTGCATCTAAAAGTTTGAAAATCTATTCGTCTGAAACAGTCGTCGCGGTTTCAAGATGAAACAAATATTCCTTCGGATTATTTGATTTCTTAAAAAACATACCAGAGATCATTTCGCTATGTGTCTATATATATATTGAATCTTCTGACAGTTCTTTGGTCAGATTTGAAAGGATTTTTATTTTTCACACAGTTCTTTTAAGCAAAATAAAATTGCATGAGAAGCAATTCATGTTTTGGGTATTAAAACGGAAGACAGGTAAGAAATTTATCATATTTAGTGATATGTTTCTTTTGGAACTCATGAGCACTCTAAATTATTTAGAGATTGAAAATAGCCTTTCCAAAATTGTATTGGTTAACTACCTTTAAAACAAAATGTAAAAGATATAAACTTTCGACGATTTTCAACTTAAGGCAAGCGCTGCATTCAGAATTCCGGCCACTCTTTCGAAATGCGATACGTTATCACTCACTACCTGAAGGATTACGGACACTTTTGAGATACGATACGTTATCGCAAGAGATTTAAATCTCGTGCATGACCCTAAATAAACCAAAGTTGTTGATAAAAGTGAAGATGTCCGTAGTCAAGTATCCTATCACAAAATTTAACTGAGCATCTGTTTCATTTCACTTTTAATTATACAAACATAACAATCATGTACATACTATATATTCAATAGTGTGACTAGCGACACAGATTTGATACCTTTTATGTCATGAATACGTTCTCAGATCAGTACAAGTGTCGTTTTTATCATAACAAAATATATTTACATTTCACAAATATTTCTCTGCAGATGAATTTCAAAGATTACACTTACTCCCTAACGTCATCTCTATACACAATTTACATATGATACGAGAAAAATGAGAAACCTGAATTTGTAAGATAAATATAAATACATGCTTATGTGTCAGCAGCCTGATTTTTTCCTTTTCTTATTCAATTAAATATTCATTTTTATACCTCTGTGGAGCTGTTCTGTGAATATTCATTTCTGCTCTTGGAGATAAGTGCCAAGTTTATTTTGATAGCGTCATCTGCCATAACATCAATTATGTTTTCTAGATATGCTTTCACAACTGACCTTTTACTGAAAAAGGTTCCTACGAGAGGCCAGTTTAGTTTTTTCTC
>JAUMHA010426414.1:10816-21000 GCA_032359765.1 Saxidomus gigantea | reverse complement strand
ATGGCATTAATCTTTCTGTGTCTTTATTCTTGAAAGAGCCTTACTTACCGTAGGCGTTTCTTCTTAAGTGACTATTGTGAGGCTGGTCGCCCCTAGCTGCTGGTTTTGCCAATTGGTCTGCCATCCCATTGCCATACAAACCACTACCGAAGGATATGCTGACTGTCTCTGACCCACCAGTCGTGTGCAGGATTAAAATTTCAAACCACAAAAGTTCGGCAAGTAGCTATTTTATCACGTTTTCGACTGCACATTACGTCGCGTTTTCATCCGTTATGATGTTTTTTTCCTGTAATATGTCGTGTTTTCATTTTTCGCCACGCTAAGTCGAAATGTCAGAAACACGACAAAACAGGTACTTGTCGATTTTTCGTGTTTTCACACAACATAGCAGAAATAAGATACCATAATTTCCACTGTTTTCTTCGTGTACCGTCATTATTGTTACAGAGAACACTAAAGCACATTATGCGAAATTTAATGGTTAAAAAATGGATCCAAAAGCATGTCTAACTTTGAGAAAGATAAAACTATAATGTGCTAAAACCATCACTATCTGTTTCAATTTGTCATGGTATCTTTCGAGTCCACAAGCTATCTTGTGCGAATATTATGGAGAGTTGTCTGCATGGTTAGAAGTAGTATACACCAGGGCCCAACTCCGCGACGACTCACCCTTGATCATTGCTACGTAATCCCTTGTGACGTCATTGAAGCAATGCAACAGGCAATCTGCGAAAATCTAACCATACAACTGTTAGGGCTAGAGATCAACTATTTGTGACAATGACCTTTATATATCCTCTCTGAGTCTTGTACATTTTAACAAGAAAAGTTACACTTTTGAAGTTTTCCATTGAAGCTTGCAGAAAGCCTTGAACTGAAGGTCATTGAAGTAAGCACCAATGAGTCAACCAATATTGAAGAAACATTCAATACTCACTCTGGTTAAACATATACTCAAAGACATAAAAATGACAGATTCACAGACAATGGATATAATTTTCTAAAGGCTGCACATATTGAATGTAACAGAAGTATACACAACCAAACCTTTAAATCACATTAAACTAAATGTAGCTATGCTATACTATTAAGAAGATATTTTGATTTGTGTAGCAAATTTAAACTAATGGAAGGGATAGATCCAAAGAGAGTCCCAAGCGAAACTGATGCATACACATTCTGACGCAGCAAAACCATTCACAAAAGAAGCTAATTCTACTAACTGCGAAGTATTGATATTTGTTTTATTGTTTATACTCCCGGCCGTCACTAGGATTTCTCTTCAGGTGAAACGCCAAGATTCCTGGTAGGCGCAGTTTGGAGAGACAATGCAGTAACAAGGGAGCTCTAGCTCTTTACGTATAGACACTTGGTTCTTTTACATGCCCAATGTATAACACCGATACACGCGTGACTACCCAGTTCATCTCTAGATTGGTGGTAAACATTGAAAAGCGTTTCGGAAATGTCCAGTGCCCCAGTCGGAATTAGAACCGGGCCCTCCGGATTGGTAGTCAAGAGCGTTAACCACTTGACCACCGCGCCACATGACAGCTTATTTATAGCTCACCTGAGCATGAGTGCTCAAAGGTGAGCTATTGTGATCGCCTATTGTTCATCGTCTGTCTGTCTGTCGGTCCACACTTAATCTTGTATATGTCATTGGATCTTCATGGAACTTGGTCAAAATGATTGTCTTAATAAATCTAAGTTGAGTTCGAACATAGGTCATCTGCGGTTGCATTTTTATTGGATTTTCATGAAACTTAGTCAAAATAATATCCGTGATAGAATCTAGGTCGAATTTGGATATGGGTTATCTGGGGTTAAAATCCAGGTTACGGGGTCAAATAATAGAAAAATCTTGTGTATGCAATAGAGGTTGCATTTTTCATTGGACCTTCTTGAAACATGGTCAAAATGATTGCCATAATAAATCTAAGTCCAGTTCGAATATGGGTCATCTGGGGTCAAAAACTAGGTCACGGGGTCAAATCTTTGAAAAACCTTGTGTTTGTAAGAGATTGCATTTTCATTGAATTTTCATGACACTTGGTCAAAATGATTAATAAAATCTAAGTTGCGTTCGAATATAGGTCATCTGGGTTCAATAAGAAGCTCGGATCATAGAAAAACGTTGTGTATGCAATGTTGTCTGTATTTTTCACTGGTACTACATGAAACGTGGTCAGAATGATTGCCTTGATGAAATGTAGGTCAAGTTCGAATATGAGTCATCTGATGTCAAAAAGTAGGTCATGGGATCCAATCATAGAGAAACCTATAGTGTCCAATAGAGAATGAAACTTTTTCAGTATGATTGCTTTGATGAAATCTAGTTTGAGCCAGGTGAGCGATAAAGGGCCATCTTTACCCTTTTGTTTATTTCCTTGTTAGCATTTTCACCTAGTAGGTAGAATCATATTAATATGTTTGGCCAATAGTTAGGTCGTTTATATGCTTCACTCGGTTTTTTATTTCAAGTTTGTAGGTAGAGGAATAAAAAAGTTATTGAAACAATAAAGTAAAAAGTAAAAAGATTTTAACTAAACTAATTTATTAACATGTGTCTACCAATGGTTTCTAATTGTTTTGTAGCTTAAAAATGTAATTTTGATTTGTTTCCAAATCACGGTTAAAGTAGTGACATTTTTATAATATGCTACATACTTTTGATACAATAACTTGACCAACAAGAGTTTTCCTAATCAAGTAAAGGCAAAACGCACTGTAGATGACATACACTTCGAAAGTTTAGAATTGAAGAACTGTATCTGCTTCTTTGTTTATGTGCCGATACAACAGTTTTACATTCAATCGTAGTCTTAAAGCACATGTCATAATGATTCTTGTTAATTGGCATGGTGGTGTTATTGTCAGAGGCGAGAAAACAGATTTAAGACAGTCACTGTCCTAGCATACGATGGACTTTTTTGTTACTGTATCAATTTTGATTTATAGTTTGCCTATTATTTTGCATATACTACAAACAGAAAAGACATCTTAAAGGATGACTTTACGTATACCTGTACATGTATCATATTTTCAATGTTTATAATCTTGAAATTAAAGTCATGTATGATAATGAATATAATCCACTGAACTTTACCCGATCAAATGATGAAATAATCTAAAATATAAATGTGAGCTTTAATAGCATTAGTTTAAACAAGAAATACATTTAAAAAGTTAGTCGGCGCAAATTTTAGTATATAAAAGCGATTGATAGCTAGATTTGTATAGTAAAAATAATTTTATTCAGTCGGAAGCCACCAAATGTCACAAGGTGAGGAAAAAGACAGGACCTTGACCGGGAACACATGTAACTTCCCTTGCAAAGTTGTGCTAATGCCAACTGAGCTAACCGGCCATTTATCAAATTTGTCCCCAATAATAATTAAATATCGTTCGCGACATGTGTATCAGGAAAACTAACTTAAACCTTGCTTTCCTTATAAATATGCTACTCGGATTATTGTCAGTTATTCACTGGCCGAGCTACTCTTATAATTACATTAATTTGGAGGTAACATCATATTACAATGTATGTTAATAGTTATGAATTATATACCCATTCAAGAAAAACTGAAAACGCATGAGCATTTTATTGTCTATTCTCATTCTCCCTATTTAGGTCAGTGGATAAATGAAGAAATTTTAAATTATCGTGTTACAAATCAAATAAAATGACCAGTAGAAAAAACACCAAAAACAAATACTGCCGACCGAAAACAGCTTGTGTTTGTAAAGATAATATTGTATTGCTAGTTGTGATTCCCTATTTACAATTTAAAGTTAAATTATAAATGATACATTATCTTTTGACATAAAAGTGGTTTTCTGTCTGCATAAACTGTTTATCGGTTCTTTTTCAGTCTTTTTTTAGTCTTATTCGACCTTTTTTGGTTGTTTTCGGTTATTTTATGCACCCTGTATTATGTCTTTTCGGTTGTTTTCGGTAATTATATGCACCCTGTATTATCCAATCAGAAGGTGCCTAACAGCGCAAATTTCAAATTTTCCCAAATGTTATATATTCTACTCGTCATTTCATTGGTGGTTGAAAGATTACGAACTTCCGGGCAAAGGCGAGATTAATACGACTGAGCCGAAAAACGCACACATACAGTATAACTTCACTAAACTATCACAAAATCATATTGTAGATTCGATCTAAATTTTATGTAAAATTAGCCATAAACTCATCAGTGCTCTCATCAGCAAAATGCAGTCTTCATTCATCATTGTATTTTGCTGACGGGAAATCTTTTTTCATGTGCAAATATTGAGTAATTGTACTGCATTAGATATTGTAAATCATAAAATGCAAAAAGACCAACACAACTACAGTAGTATCTATTTTTATCTATATTTAAAACTTCAAACACGTTAAAATGTTATGCTTGGTTTAACCACTTCTATTTACGATTGGATTACAATTTCTAATAGCTTTGTTGGGGGTAAACGCTAGTGACACAGTTTACATACGGATACATGAAATAACAAAATGGTGAAGAGTTACAGGTTCAATCTTATGATATTAGGGGGCACTATGGTTGGAAAGACAGCTATTCGTAGACGATTTCTTGGCGATACATTATCAATGACGTCCCAGACATTGAATGGTATGTTTTGTAGTGTTAAACATTTTATTTCAAAGGATAGAAAATGTAATTTAAAATAACAGGTTTAAAGCAATCTTGATGAAATGTTGAGCTATTTTTATATACGGGCAATATCGTGGAAACTTTTTCGACCGAATTTTGATCTCTACTGTAAACAAAGAAATATACAAAATTATTTAAAAACTCACAGGTATGGAAACAATTTTTTTATTATTGGTCAAAATTGTTAAAAATCAAGAATTAACTAGTGATTAAACTTTGATAAGTAGACAATCAATTTGAAGTAAAGATATAGTTTTGACACTTTATTTTCAAACTAATGTTAATTAAATAAACAAACAATAAGCATTAGTGTATTGTTCTTTTGTGCACAAACAGGGAAAGTTTGATATATATATATAGATATTATCCGTCTAATTTTTGGAAAATCAGCTATAAGGTCATGTACTAAATATAGAAACGGAATTTCCAAGTCGGTCTATATTTACACATTGATCTTGCATACAATTTAAACAGTTTTTTTTCAGGGCCAGGATACAATTTCAATACCAATGAATCAGTATTGGAATTTATTTCATTACCGTTATTTATAAGGCTTCGTCAATGTATATCATATGTGAACGACAAGTACACTCAGTAATTACAGTATATAACCGAAACCTGAAAGTTAATGTTAAAAATGACGCAGCGGTTTTTTAGGTACAGTTGACTACACTAAATCTTTTTTCCGTAGACGTACTTTATAACATTTAAGCACGGTCCGCATACCAAAACATTCGTTGAGTAATTTCACCCCAATAAATCTGTAGAACCACCTTAGTTACACCCAAAAATTCCCTTTTTTTATATGCATAATGTGTGACTTCATAGCCGAACATCGCGCCAGTAGGATATCACCCCCTCGTCAGTCGGATTTGTGTTTAAATTCTGTCAAAAAAAATAAAATTTTCAGATAGCTACAGGACACCGTATTATTAATCAGAAAATTCATGAACTATTTTTTGTTATGCTCAACCATTGTACTTTCGGTTTTAATTCTTGAAAACTTTAATGCTACCAATCATTTTGGACCAATCAGAGACCACATATATCTAATAGGTCCGCAAGTTCCCTACATAAATTGGCTGGTTCGAAGACTCGCCGATTTAGTTAAGTTACCTATATTTGAACATAGGTTAATCATTGTTTTCATTTTGTTAAAAATATCGCTTTCGCGACTTAACCATGAATAATTTTCACATAGATATACTTTCTCCTGTATTGTAGTTCAACCAGAGCACGCAGTGAACCCACCCATCACTCTCCTTCCGTCGTGCGTCCTGTCAAAACTCGTTCCACTTCCGCGACATCGAAATGATCAGTTTTGTTAAAACTTTTCAGTGATGTTTGGGCAGATTATTTTTGTATTATGAGAATCCATTCCAAGCATTTCATTTGTTGTTCAGACAATAAAAGGAAAATATTCTAACTTTTCGTTGAAAGGTCGTACACGTTGACAGTTTTTTTAACTGCACCAAATAGTATTTCACTTTGTAAAACTTTTGATGATAGACATATGAGATAATACCTTAACCTTCAAACAGTTCCTTAAATTCAGTAGCATCCTACTTGCAGGTGACCTTTACTTTATCATTCCTGGTTTTGTAATTACTGTTACGACTCATAAAATGTTGCTGGCTGAAACTGGCCAAATAACACTCGTTTGTAGAAAGAATGAAAGTCGGACTTGCCTTTTATGTCATCAAAATTAACTCAATTTTATATTAGTTCTGGGATATAGGGTTTTTAGTTTACATGCACGGGAAAATCGACTATCTCCGAGGTTAAGTTTTAAATCAAGAAGATTGCCAAGCTGCTGTAATCTACAGGTACAAATGCCAATATAAAATAGTTGCCGAAGATGGTCGTCTGTATGTGATGTACCTAGAGCAGTATTTAAGGTTTAGGTTCATTTTGTTTATAAAATTAGTCTTCCTGCCAGTGGTCTGTAATCACAGATTTAACTCTATAGAGTATATGCTAAAATCACACAATGTTCTGTGTATACAATTTCCCACAACTACCACTTTAGATGTACTAAATTTCTTTTAATGGCATTCACTTCTGCCTTCAAATAATCCTAATAGACAAATCACAACATTATGATGCAACAATGGTGAAAGTGATATTACCAGGAACCATTTTTAAGTCAGTATTGTTTTTATACCGCAGAACTAAGTTATGAAACATGATGTGGGTTCTAAAAAGGCTGTTCTTTAAAAAATATGACAGAAAACTACATGAATTACGCGCGGGTGTAAACACATAATGTCTTTGTCTTCATATAGATTTGATTGGTACATAGTTTGTAGGAACATATTTTACCACTTGCACTGTGTCATAGATGTAAATGATAGGATCTCATTGAAAACAAAGTTGCATTATATCTTTTAAGCATTTATAAGTATTGTGCATTTCCAACATCCCATGTTTTCATGTTCGGAATGGGCAATAGCTGTGCACTCTAACATACTGCCAGAGCAATACAGTATACTGTTTCGTTTTAAACAGAAGCTATGACTTGACACCAATGTCACACAGGCTGAATTTGATAAATGGGTTTCTCAGACGGTTGTATTAAATTAACCTCATCTTTGAAATGTAAGAAATGGCTTATTAAGAGAAAAGATCTTTCAATGTCACTTTTAAATCATACATTTTTAAAACTATAGCCGATGCCTTTATGGGATTGTGCCTCATAATGATGTTTTTGACAAAGTTACATTAATGTGTCCACTAATGCAAATAACGCCGAAAGTTCTTGTTTGAAACACTACTTTCATTGGAATTCATAAATGTTTGCATAATCAACTCTTGTCGTATATTTGGCACATTGCAATAACTGGTTAATAGAGTTTTGTGCTTAAATTCAGACTTTCATAGTGAAAACTATACTCAAACTGATTTTAGTTTAAACTTTTGTTTGAACAAATACATGTAAATGAAAAGTCATCTGACAAGCAAGTGTATAACATGATTGAACAATGACATCCTTAACATCGTGATTTATATTGATTTTCAAGATTTTTTTTCTAAAGCATAAAATGCTTAAATATCAAAATAGAGTTCTTGTCGGAAATCAGTAGTCGTATGTTTCGTACTAAACAGAAGTTCTGTACCACCAAACGTGAATATTTCTTCAACAGCATTTTCATCAGCTTTCAAATGGCGATGCAGTGGAACGACAATTTTACCAATAATTTCACAGCTTTGGTCTGACGTGAACATGGGATTTCTTTCTGTTGACTTGGCAATTTTAAGGACTATTTTTAAGGACTATGTTGGAAGTCATCAGCTGCTCTACCGATCCTTGACACTTGATGACCATTTTTAACTCCTGATCGATTTCAACTGCTTTCCAGAATGTATCTTGGCATAAAAGCGAAGAGTCTACGTCGACACGTTTTCCTCTTGAATGTGTTTTAGGGTCAAATGGGGTATCAATGTCAATCCCGTAGGTGTAACGTGCAATTCGCGATGTAACAATTGTTTGATGGCACCCAAACAAGACAGCTCCTTTCAAAACAGCGAGTCCACATTCTTCCGGAATAATGCTTGTTTTATCAGAAAGCTTGCGCTTGGAAGTCTCTTGAAGATATTAGCTTTCAGCGAATCCACCAACAAGCATTATTTTATTGACATTGCGCATTTTCGTTTCTGATAGGATGCCTTGAACATGCACAATAATCTTATTTACAGGACCTTCGAAACATTCCTTTATTAAAGACGAATTGACTCTGAGCTTGTCCAATTTCCACTCCAATCTATTATCAAATCTACTTTTTACATCGTCGATTGACTTTCCGTTCTGCTTGTAAGCATTTGTAAGACTTGATAGGATCTTGATATTAACTTTACCAGTCGGGGAAATGGAATTATTTCTCTTCTTTGTTTCAAACTCCCTATGAATGTCCAGCATTCCTTCCAATTCCTTTTTCTGATATTCTTTCCATTCGTTTGGTCCAATAATCTTTGCAATCAGTTGAATGTAATCGCTATCAACTTCAATTCCTCCCCATGCACCTCCGGTAGCCTAAGAATCTCCAGTGATGTATCATCTGGCCTCCTTTCGTGTACAGTTATATCTGCAGTTCCACATAAATGTTCAAAATGAGAACATAAATTTCACACTGAGGACTTAATTGCAGATTTACATGCATAGCTATAACCTTATAAATCATGATTTAAATCATTGGTATCAATAAACAATGTATTTGTGTTTTACTGAGCCTGCTATAATCCATGCGAAATATTCGGAAGAAGAAGTATTCCACATTATGTCAACATCGATGTATCTGGGTTTCTGTAGGTTTTAAAATACTACTGAAAATGTTTTTAGTCGCCACAGTTTCGACAGGAAGCCTTTGATAAAACTACTTCACATGATATTTAATTGCCTGACTTACCACCAAGTCTACTATCATGTACTTAGTACCAACAACCGAAATCCCGAGTTCGGCTGTATCACTGTCGCGCTGAATCTCTGTTCTTATTCCTTGGCACCAGATTGAAGCCGCTTCTGGCTCGAGTGCGATGGTTAGTTGATCGTTCGTTATGTCAGCCGTTTATGTAAAACTAACGTTGATGAAAAGGTATAGAACCCAAAATACTACGAGTCATAGCGAAAAATGCAAGCGCAAATTTACGAAATACACAAAGGTCAGTCGGAATGTTTTAATTACTTCAATGAATAGTACTACTACTAAAAAGACAGAAAATACATGACCAAAAACATTCGTAACGTTACCTTATAAATTGAAGTACACCTTATATGTGTCATTTAAATTGTAAACACTTTAAACATGTTTCCGCGAAGAAACGACATGAAATCAAAAGGAAAGTTAACGTGTTTTATTATTGTTCCATATCCGTAAGGGACTTTACAAACATCATCATCAAATATTTTTATAATAATTACTATTAGCTAAACTTTGAAGTATCGTGTAACTTCTACTTTTTTTAGATTTGCAAAGAAAATGACTTTTCATACATTATAACCATTGTGCACGTTACGGTATCTACATAATTTATCAAAGAAAATTAAACAACGGTCCTGGTTATTGAATAGACAAGTGTAAAGACAACGTGTTTATGAACACAGATTTCGAAAAACAACTTTCACACTTGCCTCAATTGCAGATTCTCTCATAAATCGCTTTGCCATATCGTTCGAAATTGCTGGCACCGTCAGGACGTAATACACATTGGTAGCTTAGAAATATGCTACCCTAGTGTTTATGGTGTCGCACCGGTCAACAAGTACTTCCTAGGAAGTAGTTCTTTGAAAATTTGAAGTCTCCATTTTAGAGCTGTCTGTGGACGACTTGGTGAAATGTAAGTTGTATTTCTTGTTGTTTTGTAAATATTTGGCCATTTCTCACTACTTTGACAGTTATTTTATTTGTCTTCTTCAGGACTTCATTTTGTGAGTGAAAGGTCATCATATTACTCCGTGCCATGACAGATGTGTATTTGAAATGTGTACAGTACCTACAGAAACATGTATTGAGTGAT